>PYXC01001714.1:3427500-3442500 GCA_015244755.2 Tenualosa ilisha | reverse complement strand
GGAAGGAGCAGGAGGGAGAGAGAGAGAGAGATGCGCAGCTCTAAGCGTGAGCAGATGGGGAAAGACGTGAGGGAAGACCCAGGGCAGCTGCCTCCTATCCAGCCATCTGCAGGACAAGAGCTACTCAGGGAGCACCAGGATGGAAGGATGAATCGGGTGGAGAGGAGGAGGAGGAGAAGGAGGGTTGGAAGGCAGGTCCGTGGTCAGGTGTGACCTTTACTATGCCACTACCCCCACCCCCAAATCCCTGAAAACAATAAGGCAACACAGCTCTGTGGACGTGACCTCTGGGTGCTTATCCGGAAGCTTCTGGAACAGCACCACTACCCAGTGGCCTCAGCTCTCTTTTGTTGTTTCTTTTCTTTTCACATCTTCCTCTCTGGGCTCTTTGTCTCACTTACTCCTTCAGGCACACGTGTGTGTGTGCGTGTGTGTGTGTGTGTGTGTGTGTGTGCGACATCTTCTCTGTAGACTGCAGCTCAAGAGGCAACAATTCGGGAAGTGCACAGGTGCCAAGGAATAGTGCCTTGCACCTTGGTCCTCCAACAAATGCTTCTGAAAAACAGAATCAGCTTCATGCTAGATATGTAGACAGCATCATTCTAATATTTCATGTCATTTAAATACTGTACTCGTATTACCGATCTGCAAGTATTAGCAAAAGAAGTATATACTTGTACTTGGACTTTAGGAAGCAAGTGTGTGAGGAACGGTTAGCACACAGTTAGCCACGGAGCTGAACCAAGCATGCCTCTCTACCTAGCCGACCGCTGTCCTCCTGACAGAATGTGCTGTAATAAGACATGTCTGATTTTGTCACTATCCATTCTGGTGCTGATGTGCACCCCTCATATCAAAAGATACCTTTCAAGCTCCTGAGTTATAACATACACATACATACATGTTTGTATACACACATGCACACACAGTTATGCACACACACACACACACACACACACACACACACACGCACACAAGCACACAGACATACATATATGACTAGATGCTGTTTTCTGGTGACTGCAGCTGGCTAAGACAACACTCCCCTACATGTGAGCAATGTGTCAATCTTTCTTCCATCTCCCACTGATGTCTGAATGTGCCAAACATGCCTACGGAGCATGCGCCATACTCCACCCCTCAGACATCACCCTCATATTCCCAAATGCTACTTGAAATTTCCTGGTTTCTGCTGCCTGAATCAATGCCACCTTGAATATGACATGGAAAAAAAAAACATCGGAATGATCATTTTTGTACATTTCCCCATCACATTTTGTTTTCCTCCTTCCTCTACTCCAGAAACCTATTAATTTTTGTCAGACATTTTTTTTTCCTTCTGCCCTCCAGAGATACCACCAAATCACATTAGGTTTTTTGTCATGGATTAGGTAGGGCAATACCGCAGAAGAACATGATCAAAGTTTCACGTTCACCTCCTAGTGGCGGAGGGAGGTGGTGGAGGAGGAGGTTACAGCGACGGGTGAAGGGGACGTTTATAGAGTGTGTGAGAGTGGAAGCGTAAACATGTCTGCCTGCATGTAAACGTGACTGTGCGTGTGTGTGTGTGTGTGTTGCACAAAGTGTGACTCTTCAGGGAAAAGAAGGGCAACTTTAAAAAAGTGATATGTCTCTCTGAAGCGTTCCTTCTGATTTGTCTTGACAGACAAATCTGCAAGCTCCTGGGCCTACCTTAACCTCCTCTCGTTGGGTTACGACTCCCGTTCCCTCATTAAGCTTAAGTAGTTTAGTAGAGACGTATGCTGCTGTTTATGTGTCCCGGAGGGCACAGATTTGGGTGTCTTTGAGGACGCTGATTTGTTCGTGGATGCCAAGGACTGGAGCTGAAGCTAACGTCATTGTTCTGGCTGAATTACGTGCCCTTCACCCTTTACAGTTCAAGGGTCAGAGGCCTGGGAATAAGCCATGGAGGAGGAGCAAGCACTGAAACTTCAAAAGGAACCGGAATGGATTAGCAAACCCATTTTGGTGCTTGTTTGATCATAAGGATTATTCAGTGATTGTGTGTATGTATCTGCTACACACACACACACACACACACACACACATGCATGATGCACGACCACTCACACACATTCATGCATGCAGACATTGTTAAATGAAATCACGGATTGCAGGGACACTGTAGCTTTAGCTGTGCTCTATCTTGTCCACCATCCAGCGGTGTGGCCTTGGTCGCCATCGTTGCAGTGCATTATGGGCCTTGAGTTCTGAGATCCAAGCTGACAGTCAAACAAGTGCAATGCGTCAGATCTGTTGCTTCCCTCATTACGGCAACAGATAGACAGAGGCAGAGAGAGAGGAGGGGAGGACGATTGTGAGAGCCTCGGCAGAAAATCTGATGTGACAGACTGCATAACACCGTGTGGGACGTAAATAATATTTTACCGCCTCAAAAGAGAGAGAGAGAGAGCGAGAGAAAGAGAGAGAGGGAGGGAGGGAGGATAAAAAAACAGTGTATGTTACTTCAAGGCCGGATGATGGAAGGAGCAGAAGCAGAATCCTCTGAAACGAGAGAATATCCTCTGCTTTCATCTCTCAAAAATCTCCCCCCCCCCCACCCCCAGCTCCTCACATCCTCCCAACACCTCTCCATCATGCCCCGCCCCCCCACCACCACCACCTCCACCTCACTTCTCATTCCCATCCCAGCCTTTGATGGCGCCTGCTTATATTCTTATCCTCTTACAGGGCTGCTCACGTATTATGTGTAGATGAGACTCCAGAACAGGCAGTGTGGCAAAATCCCCCCCCTCCATACACACACACACCATACACACACACACACACACACATCATCATCACCTCCTTGGTGTATGTGGGGAGCGGCAGAGAAACGTGGAGGTGTTCTGAAGTTACGGCTCTTTAAAAAGACGTCTTCCTTCCTGCAACCACAAGCTTCAAAGTCTTGTGATTTCCTCTGGTGTTCATGGTGGAGAGGGAAAAAATACAGAGAGAGAAAGAGAGAGAGAGAGAGAAAGAAAAGAAGAGAGAAAAACCATCAGCTTGGGCTTAGTCTTTGTCTTACTGTCAGCTAAGTAGCCTTTCTCTCTCTCTTCCCCACGCTCACACGCATACACACACACACACACACACAGAGTCAGGCCTTGTGGACAGTGACATCAATCAATCTATGAGTCCACACATCTCCACAATAATAATGAAACATTGACAAAGTCCCCGCATGAATACTACATCAGTCACCTGCGTTGGCTATAAGACACCCGGCTGTTCCTGTGACCATCCTTTTGTCTTTTGCACATTACAAAATATGAATGTGGCCATGAGCCACTGAGAAATGTGAAAGAAGAAAAAAATGAAGTGAAAAAATTGTTACATGCACACTTTTTATTCCTCTGGTTCTGTTTAGACTTGAAGCCCGTTTGCAGTGAATTGAAACAGTTTAATCCAGCCTGCTACGGGCGAGATAATGACCCTGAATGCTAATAGCTTGATGGCTAGCCAATGCACTCTCTCTCTCAGGGTGCTAAGTACTTGGAAACAAGACCCTAAACAAATTGTTTCCATGTTTTTATACATCTAAGTCTAAATGTACAGTAAATTGATTGTATTCATTTGTAGGTGTTTCTTTATGTTCATACGTGTGTGTGTGTGTGTGTGTGTGCTGTGTATTGTATCTTTTCCCTCCATATTTCTTCTTGGCCTGTTCCTCCCTACCGCCGCATGAGGTGTCTGCTGGGAGAAGCTGGCTGAGGTCCAGCTGTAGATTGTTCTCTGAGTTCTGGTGAGCCATGCATGCTGTGGCCTCCACATACAGCACCATGGCCATGTGCTCCCTCCCTCCCTCCCTCTCCCACCTCAAAGCAGACCTGATCCACTCCAGTCTGATGGTGTCTCAGACACTGCAGTCACACACCTGAGGTGACAGTGGTGGGGTGAGTTGCACACACACAGATATAAGGATACACCACACGCACACACACACACACACACACACACACACACACACACACACACACACATGCATGCAGAGAAATGTAACCAGATGGCAGCTAGGTTAGCTGTGCACGTAGAATGTTAGTAAACCTCCCTCCCAAGAGCCTGGGCTTTTTGGTCAATTGGCTTAGGCGCTTGACTCCAGATGAAAGAGTTTCTGTGAGGTCGCACATCTGCAAATGGACACAAGACACAAACACACACATAGTGCATGCATACATACAGGAAAATTACTTAGGACAACTTTGGACAGTTTGGTTGGGCCTAGGGCCAATGTCCATGTCAATCTCTTGTCTAAAAAAACACAGATCCACACACAGAGAGAAGCACATATCCCACACAGTCCAAACTCTTAGTGCAGTAGTAGCTTGAGCTTGCTGATGTCTTCTTATCTGAACTTGTCTCTCTCTCTCTCTCTTTCTCTCTCTCTCTCTCTCTCTCTCTCTGAAGTAGCCTAGCTGTGCCTTTGGCAAACACACCCAGATGGCACCTGAGTTGTATGGTGGGGTTGCACACACGAGTGCCAGAGGGGTGTTATGGACTTTTCGGGCATGAGTCTGCCCCCCTTCACCTTCTGCCCCGCCACACTCACACACACACAAACACACACACACACACACACACATACACACGCCCTCACCTAGTAACCACATTGCAATGTTAGGTTAATTCAGTTAGGCCTGTCCTCTTGTTTTAACACACACACATAGACATAGAAACACACATCACCCAAAATTCAAGCTCACAGCGCAGTAGCAGGCTAGTTTGTGTGAAATTGACTGCCTGACTCTTTGAGGCAGTAGAAGTACTTTAACAGTGTCTTCATCATCCCTTTAGCAGACAGTCATGGCCATGACCTGGTCACTATCTCCACTGAGAGAGAGATAGAGACAACTCTGCTCTTGCCCTTCACTGCTGACCACAGCGTTTGCAGAAGAGTCCCCTGTGGAAAATTGGAGTTTTTAAACAGATCCATTTTTCAATCACAGAATCACGCTGTAATTGACTGATTTATTTTTTTTTTCGCCACATCGCCATCAGTGGAAATCATAATGAAATGGCCTTTTTTTTTCTCTCTCTCTCTCTCTCCCTCTCTCTCTCTCTTTCTGCCAAAGACAGAGAAATGGTCTCTATAGCAACCTTAGCAATGATGATTTATACAAAGGAAGAATGACAAGTGTTTAAAGGGCTGGAGGGTGTTTTAATGTTAGTCTGTGTTCTCTCTCTCTCTCTCTCTCTCTCTCTCATCAGCTGAAAAGGGTCTCGGGGGACCGATAAACAACAGAAATACAAGAGAAAAAAAAGCCCTCACAGAGAGAGTGAAGGAGAGAGAAACAGAGAGGGAGAGAAAAGAAAAAAGTTGTCCTTGGTGATTAAATGTGTGTGTGTGTGTGTGTGTGCGTGTGTGTGTTTGCAGACAGTTTCTCCTCTAGGACAATAGAAAACAGAGGAGCTGATGGATTGCAGCTGGCCATAGAATCTCACAATCACATGCATAACCTCTTCCTGTAAATGACATATCTTGGTGCTCCATATGAACAGAAAAAAAATCTATGGAATATTTCAACCTTATGTTTTGTCTCTCAAATTCAGTGTCTCCTGGGGTCGTTGTCTAACCTTGTACATTTCTGTAATTGTGACGGGTATAGAATTACAATGACCTCTGTTGTACTGCCACAGCTATAATGTTGCAAGACTTGCCCGTCAATTTTTCTAGAACGTTCTTTTTTAAATCACTCTGCGGTATGACACTTCTTCCAGAATCAACCTTGTCCCTTTTTCTCCCCCCGCACTGGATTTTCCAGTGTCATCTTGTATTTAAATGATCTTTAATATGTATACAGACTTCTGTATGGGTGCCAACACAGTAAGGCTTTAATGGTGAAATGCTAAGTTTCAATGACAGTAAGTTCTGTGGCTGCAAGCAGGTGGAAAATGTAAGGTGAAGCGTCAATGAATAACCCTCGTCAGTCGCAGTCGCAATCTGCTTCACTGGCAAATATAAACCTCTTTGTTTACTGCAAACTTCAAAAAATCCACTCCTCTGTATACTGTACGTGCATCCCGCATCATTTTTACAACATGCTGCAAATCATGGCGCCTGTCTGGCAGTTCAGCCTCTAACTGTTGAAATGTGCACACAGGGTCTAAGTGTGATGACTGTGTATACACAACCTTCACTTGTCATTTTTACCTCGTAGTTATGCTCCGATACAGACACACACACACACTCGCTCTTCTGTGCCCGCATGCACAGAGCACACAGTACACACAGGTGCACATACATTCATTTTCAGACACACACACTCACACACACACACACACACCATTAATAATTACCTTTGTTTAGTAACTCCTCTTTCTGTCAGAGTCAAGGCGTTTTGGTGCACTCTTTCGGCTTCCTCTCTTCTCTCATTCTGTCTCCTTTTCTCTCCCTCACTTTCTCTCTCTCTTTCTTTTTTGTTTCTGTCAGACCTTGATGTTTTTCCAATAATTGGCAGCAGAGGTTGATCCCACCATCCCCCTTCCTCCCTCTCTCCCTCCCTCCCTCCCTCTCTCTCTCCCTCTCTCTCTTTCTCTCTCTCTCTCTCTCTCTCCCTCTTCCTTTTAAGAGATGAATCATTGGCCTAGGATCAAAGATGGACCCCTGTGCTGCTTTGGCTGCCACAAAGGGGCATCGGGGGTTGGCATGGCGCCCACGTCCCTGGTGACAACCATGCAGATGGGTTGCCAGGCGCAAGGGGTCAACAGCAAAGTGGCTGAACGTGTACATCCTGTGAGACGTCTGGTCTCACATCTCTGTCTCTTTTCTCTCTCTCTCTCTCTCTCTTTCTTTCTGTCCCCCTTCCTGTCTTTCAGCTCCGGCAGACTATCATGAAGAGGAGACAGAGGCCGGTCTGGGGGCTTGGGGAGAGGGGTGGACATCACGTGCTGGCACCCACCTTCTGGCACTCGTCTTTTCCAGGTAAACATTTGTTTTTCCTCTCCCACTAAGGGACAATGTTTACATGTTTGAAAAGAAGTGGGCAGGCGGTCGGGCAGGCGGTCTTCAGAGGCCCGTCCTCAGAACCCTCGGAACCCTCCCTTGCTGGCCCTCAAGGTCTTGTTTAAATGTACATACACAGCCTAGCCCACTCAGATGTGGCTCAGCACTGGACAAATAAACTTGAGCAGACAAAACAAATAAATTCAACTGGAGGAAAACAAATGTGCAAGCCAGTGTAGCACAAATATATACTCAAAGACCCCTGTCGGTTTTCCCTAACCCCCCCCAGCACACACACACACACACACACACACACACACACACACACACACACACACACACACACACACACACACATACATACAAACACACATACACACAGACACAACACCCCTTCAATCTGCTTCACTTCCGAGTTTCCAACGCTTGCAGAAATACTGGCCAGCTGGCAATCAGTAAGGGACAGCGTGGTTGTTGCTACCCTCGTCCGTGAACAGCAGAACAATAGGTGAGGCGGAGCAAGCGAGCAAACCAAGCACCTGGTTATTATTGTGTGTGTGTGTGTGTGTGTGTGTGTGAGTGTGTATAGCTGGAAGGGTAATGTGTTTGTATCAAATACAACATGCAAGCCACAGGCCAAGGTGCACCAGAGACTCCCTGGGGGCATGTCAAGCAGATACCTACAAAAAGCAAACAGAAATAGATTTCAGTGAAAACGTACCACCTTTTAGCTATTTATAAATAACTAAATAAGTGTAAATGTAAAAAAAAAAAAAACCCTAGACATTATAGATATGTATAGTGTTACATGGAAAATTCCAGAACTTTGTTCATCCTCCGCTTTGTAAACATTAAAAGCTCCCTCAGTGACGTTCACCGTCATTACGCACATCACCCTCATTTAGGGCTAGCTTACTGCAATAGTGGCATGCAATGTTAAGCTGCTATTCTGTTCCAGAGCAGGTCAGTTGTGCTGTCAGTGAGATCCTTTGTCTTTGTCTGTTGGCCCCCTCCCTGTCTTTGTCTTTCAGCTCCCCTTTTACCACGTCCATCTTTCCACATTACCATGGGAACCTGGGGCCGTCGTTATGACGCGTGTATAATGGACACCTGCATTCTTGTCCCAATACTTCACAGCATGCCGGTGCTCTCACGCCAAATCACATTTAAAGGAAAACTGCATTAGAGGTCTCTCTCTCTCCCTGTCTCTCTCTCCCTCTCTCTCCCTCTCTCTCTGTTTCTCTCTCTCCCTCTCTTTCCCTCTCTCTCTCTCTCCCTGTCTCTCTCTCTGTCTCTCTCCCTGTCTCTCTCTCCCTCTCTCTCTGTCTCTCTCTCCCTCTCTCTCTCTCTCTCTCTCTCTCTCTCTCTCTCTCTCTCTCTCTCTCTCTCCTCTCTCTGTCCCTCTCTCTCTCTATCTCTCTCTCCCCCTCTCTCTCTCTCTCTCTTTTTCCCTCAGATTTACACATTCTGGGGTAAAAGTGTGAAAAGCTTTTCAGAGGTAGGGCTGTGCTGAAAAACAGGTACATGCAAAAGGACAGTACTGGTGTTTTTCCACTGGATTCATTGCATCATGTGCACATTTCGGTTCTGGTGGTGTGTGTGTGTTTGTAGGGGGATGCTATAGAGACTGTGTAGTGTAGTTTGTATGCAGTGTTTGGTGTCTGTGCGTGTGTGAGACTGTGTCTGTGTGTATATATGTGTGTTGTGGAGGGCTGTAGAGACTGTGTGTGTAGTGTGGTGTTTGTGCGTGTGTGTGTGTGTGTTGGGAATCTGTAGAGTCTCTCTTTCTCTCTCTGTGTGTGTGTGTGTGTGTGTGTGGTGTGTGTATGTCCATGTGTTGTGGGGGGCTGTGTGTGTGTGCACATGCACACACACTGTAGAGACTCCAACAGAGGCCATGTGTTTGGCATTAGTTGTACTGTGCATGTGAATGGAATACAGTTAAGGGAATGGAACCCTCCCTTCAGCCTGTGAATCAAACGCAAAGCCTCTTCCATACATCTATTAGACCCTGGCTCAGTCCGACCCTGACCCTACCCAACCCAACACCAACCCAACACCAGCCAGGCCTGGCCTGGCCCGGTCCATTACCTCAAGACTCTGATGTTCTTCTCTAAGCTGTGTGTGTGTGTGTGTGTGTATGTGTGTGTGTGTGTATACATATGTGTATGTGTGTGTGTGTGTGTGTGTGTGTGTGTGTGTGTGTATGTGCATTACCGGTAGCACTTATAGCAGAAGTGGGGCAATGAGTCGGGGCAATGAGTCGAAACCTTTGCATTGTTGCAGCAGGATGTAATGGTGATAAACCGCGATGGCCCTCTTGAAGTCTCACTGAGGAAATGCGCTAGAACCAGAAAAGTCACTTGTAAGATTACACAGAGTTCGACATCAAAGGAGTGAAGAGAGCATTTTTGTTTTTTTGTGTGTGTTCTGTTTTGTTTTCCTACAGCTAAAGGTTGATTGTCAAGTCAGGCCCTCCTTGTCTTTAATTTGCCAAAACCAACCATGTGAGGCATGCACTAAAACAACAACTCTACAAAAACAGACACACACATTCCAGAATGCATCTCAGTGGTTCCACTGTTTTTATTGACTGCCCCAAGTATTTTAATCTCACCCTGTGCGGTGTTCTTTTTTCTAAAGGCAAATGAACCTATATATCTATAGGTGGTAGGGACCTAAATGAAGTCTACCGCATTAAAGCTGCATAAAGGCTTCACATGACCAACAGCATGGGACCTCACGCTGCCAGAATCAGAACAACACTTTGGCTGAAGAAAATGGTCTCCAAATTGAAACTGCATAACACATTAATATCTAAAAGGGCCATATGTGTGTGTGTGTGTGTGTGTGTGTGTGTGTGTGTGTTTTCTTTCTTTCTCTCTCCCTCCAGCTGGAGATATAATGCAAGAGGCAGTCGTTGGCGGATAATTATTTGAAAAGAAAAAGTTATGCTGTCATAATAATGGGCATAGCAGGTCTGACTTTTATGTGGTCGTCCTACAGAGAAAATGAGCCTAATCTTGAGTCTTTGTGGTCTCTCCAACTGCTCACCCCCCACCCCCCCACCCGCCCACGCTAAGCGTTTGTTCCAGCACTATTGTTTCTCCAAAGTTTACACACAATAAACAATTATACGTCTTGCCCAGAGCACTCTTCAGTGGCCCTGCACTGCTTTTCCTTGGCTGTAGTTTAAATAAAATGTTAATTTTGACTTGAGGAGGATTTCAAAGCGATGGCCTCAACTTTTCATCTCCCGAGCGCACAACGAGCTCGCCGACACAAAGTCGTGCTGCGATGCGAAAGGGGTTGGGAAAGAAAAAAAAGAGGGAAAAAAAAGGCAAGAAGAAGAATACTTTTTCCTCTTGCTGCTGCCGCTGTGCTCTTTATGGTTTTCCTTTTTTCTGTGGTGGATTGGGCAGAATTTTAAGCAGGCATTGTATAGGCCCACTGGGCGTCTTTTCTCTGATGGTCCAAGCATGCTGCTTAGTCAGTCAGTCAGTCAGTCAGGCAGTCAGTCAGTCAGGCCGTCAGGCCGTCCTCTTCACAAACCTGACGGACAGACAGATGGTGGACATGCGTCTGGGGTGGTGTGGCAGCTGTCATTGTTCTTGCATCCATAGAGATGCGTCAGTTTTTTGACGTGGCTGAATCACTCATCCAGATATACTAGTAGTTTAACGAGCCGTTCTGCTCTTGACATTTGGTCATCCTCGCTATTTTCCCACCATACATTGCGTTTTGCCAATCGCCTCCACGCCAGGCCGAATGGATTATAGTTGGTGTAAAATTAATATCATTAACAGGAAGGAAAACCTGTCAGAAACTTGATGCCAGCAGTGTATTCAAGTAACAGGCAATTCAGGTTTGGGCCAGGCTGTTTAAGATTTGAAAAATAGGTAACAGACTGTATGACTTCACAAATATCTGGTAACTTCCTTGCTTTAAAGGAAAATTACTGAACACATCAAACCATAGCCATGTTGTTCGCGGTCACCAAATGCTACCAAAGTGAACCGGCAGCTAATGCTAACTGAACAGGGCAAAGATAATGAAACTGAATGTGAGTTTATGCGCTTTATTCAGTTAGCATGAGTGGCAGTTCACTATTCGATGTTGTACCAAATTTTATAGCGACAGCACTCAGGGACCTAAAACACTTTTTTCCTTTAAGCCTGTGACATGTAAAGAACACACATGAGTATTTGTTGATCACTTGTAGGTGAAGTGATCTCTCTTGATAAAGATAAGATTCATTGTCTGATTAGAAATAAAAAAATTTTAGCACCAGATAAGATTTTAAGCGGCACTCTAATATCAATGTAAATATGTATGTATACAAATATACACTTGTACAAAGATGTACAAGTGTTACACACTGTTTATAACTTTTGTTTGCCAAGTCCAGGACAAAGAGAACATAATATATACAACACTGCCTGTTATCAGCAAACAGAAAACATCTGTTAAGGCCTGAGCAATATCTGCAGTGTGCACTATGGATGCCTATGTCATGCTTTCATGCACAGAATGCAAGTCAGCTAGATTCACAGTTTTCTTTAGGGCTCTTCCAAAAGAAATTTGTACACGTGTATTTACACTAAATGTGTTGGAGATGAGGCTATCTCAGGCAGAGGTCCTTTTAAAGCATACCAGCTGCAGAGTCTCACGTGAAGCCCGCTTTAAAGCTGTCTCGTATTTCAGTTGTCTGGCAGGAAACTGCATTCCAGCATGGAGCATAAGTTGATATATGTAAACAACACTTGCAGTCATTATGTTCTGGAACCTGCCTGGGTCAGGAAAATGCACTGAGCTCTGTCTCTGTGAAAAGCCAATAGTGATTAGGAGTGATGTCTCTCTCTCTCTCTCTCTCTCTCTATCTATCTCTCTCCCTCCAGCATATAGAAGAGCATATGTGAAAACCTATGGATCCAAGACAATGTACTTTGCAGGCAGTACATAAATCATGAGCTCCATACAATATGAAAAAATCTTATATTATTGACCTAATTATGAGCTTGTGAAAGTTGTACTTGTGTATAGAAATGTAGAAATGTGTTGTAAGGTTAAACTGAAAGGGTCACAAACACCATATGGGGACTGCAGTGAATGAAGAGTTAGCATTATGTCTCTGATCATTTATCATTTCATATAATAAGCCCAAAGTAGACCTTTAGTTGCCACATCCATGTGACCACATGCTAAAGCATGCGTGTGACAGTAACTGTGTTCCTCAAGATGGATGCCCTTGTGTGTTATAGACTGAGAGTGAATGAGACGCTCCTGCATATCCATAGAGGCTGTGACTGAAGGCGGAGACCCACTCAGTGCAGTGCAGTGCAGTGCTGTGCAGGAAGACACCACCAGGACATGGAACAGCAAGGTGCGTACACATATGGGCCTCACTGGTCAAAACCACACAGGTGCACACAGGTGAATATAGAAAGATAGACAGGTACTTTATTCATCCCGTAGGAAATTCAGGTGGTAATTTAATAAATAATTTGCACACAGCAGTGCACTGTAATTAACTGGCTGAAAGGATGTACAGTGAGCTATTCTGAGTAGTAGGGATATTGCAAGGCATACAATATATCACCATAGCAGTAGGCCTACACAATACCAAGTCCAACTACTATTGTTTTCCACTCACAAACATCCTGCATGTGTTTGTGTGTGTGTGTGTGTGTGTGTGTGTGTGTGTGTGTGTGTGTGTGTGTGTGTGTGTGTGTGTGTTTGTGTGTGTGTGTGTGTTCTTAAATTATTTGACTGTGGTGGTTCTCTAACCAGAACACCACACTACGTCCTCAGTGTTCTGTGCTAAGGGATCATTCTTACATAAGACTGCCACTCTTGGATGCTAAGAATCACACTTCTGCTATCTGATTCCAAGCTGGAGTCAGTTAGACTCTGTTCCTTACACACAGTACACTCTCTCTCTCTCTCACTCTGTAACTCTGTCCCTTACATACAGTATACTCTCTCTCTCTCTGTAACTCTGTCCCTTACATACAGTATACTCTCTTTCTCTCTAGCTCTGTAACTCTGTCCCTTACATACAGTATACTCTCTCTCTCTCTGTGTGTAACTCTGTCCCCTACACACAGTATACTCTCTCTCTCTCTCACTCTGTAACTCTGTCCCTTACATACAGTATACTCTCTCTCTCTCTGTAACTCTGTCCCTTACATACAGTATACTCTCTCTCTGTAACTCTGTCCCTTACATACAGTATACTCTCTCTCTCTCTCACTCTGTAACTCTGTCCCTTACATACAGTATACTCTCTCTCTCTCTCACTCTGTAACTCTGTCCCTTACATACAGTATACTCTCTCTCATTCTGTAACTCTGTCCCTTACATACAGTATACTCTCTCTCTGTAACTCTGTCCCTTACATACAGTATACTCTCTCTCTCTCTCACTCTGTAACTCTGTCCCTTACATACAGTATACTCTCTCTCTCTCTCTGTAACTCTGTCCCTTACACACATTATACTCTCTCTCTCTCTCACTCTGTAACTCTGTCCCTTACATACAGTATACTCTCTCTCTGTAACTCTGTCCCTTACATACAGTATACTCTCTCTCTCTCTCTCACTCTGTAACTCTGTCCCTTACTTACAGTATACTCTCTCTCTCTCTCTGTAACTCTGTCCCTTACACACATTATACTCTCTCTCTCTCTCACTCTGTAACTCTGTCCCTTACATACAGTATACTCTCTCTCTCTCTCTGTGTGTAACTCTGTCCCCTACACACAGTATACTCTCTCTCTCTCTCACTCTGTAACTCTGTCCCTTACATACAGTATACTCTCTCTCTCTCTCTGTAACTCTGTCCCTTACATACAGTATACTCTCTCTCTCTCTCTCTCTGTAACTCTGTCCCTTACATACAGTATACTCTCTCTCTCTCTCTATAACTCTGTGCCTTACATACAGTACACTCTCTCTCTCTCTCTCTCTCTGTGACTCTGTGCCTTACATACAGTATACTCTCTCTCTCTCTGTAACTCTGTCCCTTACATACAGTATACTCTCTTTCTCTCTAGCTCTGTAACTCTGTCTCTTACATACAGTATACTCTCTCTCTCACTCTGTAACTCTGTCCCTTACATACAGTATACTCTCACTCTGTAACTCTGTCCCTTACATACAGTATACTCTCTCTCTCTCGCTCTGTAACTCTGTCCCTTACATACAGTATACTCTCTCTCTCTCTCGCTCTGTAACTCTGTCCCTTACACACAGTATACTCTCTCTCTCTCTCTCTCTCTGTAACTCTGTCCCTTACATACAGTATACTCTCTCTTTCTCTGTAACCCTGTCCCTTACATACAGTATATTCTCTCTCTCTCTCTCTCTCTGTAACTCTGTCCCTTACATACAGTATACTCTCTCTCTCTCTCTGTAACTCTGTCCCTTACATACAGTATACTCTCTCTCTCTCTCTCTGTAACTCTGTCCCTTACATACAGTATACTCTCTCTCTCTCGCTCTGTAACTCTGTCCCTTACATACAGTATACTCTCTCTCTTGCTCTGTAACTCTGTGCCTTACATACAGTATACTCTCTCTCTCTCTCACTCTGTAACTCTGTCCCTTACACACAGTATACTCTCTCTCTCTCGCTCTGTAACTCCTGTCTGAAAGCATCAAACATTACCTGAGCAGCTTGTCAGAGTTGTGACTGTAGAGGAGTTCTAGTTAGAGAGTAGTAGCGAGTATCACCGTGTCATATTGTGGTGTCTATTGGACACATGATTCCCTGTCATGTTCCATAGGACGTGTCTGGCTTGGCAAGAGTTACGGTAGCCAGAGGTAAACCCTCTGGAGCGTAAACAAACGAAAGGGAGAGCAAATCTTTTGATGTCTGCTGTGGATGACATAACACTTTCAGCCATTTGAGTCGTCTTCTAGTCCTTTTCGCCACGGTGAGTGGGGCCAGCTCACTGGGCACAAGTGTGCAACCATGAGCGCTGTTCAAACTTCATGAGGATCACAGGCAAACCATGTTCCCCTCCCTCCCTCTCT
>PYXC01001714.1:3415000-3422500 GCA_015244755.2 Tenualosa ilisha | reverse complement strand
CTCTCCATTTACACACACACACACACACACACACACACACACACACACACATACACGCACACACGCCTCCCCCTAGGTCCCACTCACTCATGACGTGGCCACTGCTTACCCTTTGCCCTGCGGCATTGTGGCAACAGAAATGGTGACATCAGCAGCGGGAGTGCCTCCATCGATACCCTCCTCCACGCACGACACTTGTCAATGGGCAGAATTGTATGCAGTGAGCGAAGCCAAAATTGCACACATTAGCAAGGCGAATCACGCCACACAGAGGTGGTTAACTCTAAAATATGGCATTATTACGCTAGGAGATGTCTCTCAGACACGTGACAATCTGATATGCAAAGGGGAATCAGAGAATGGCCCCTTTTTTTTCCACAAAGGGTTTTTTTAGTCCAAGATGAATTTTGCGATAGCTTTTGTTAAAGATTCAGTCATGGGCCGAGTCTGAATGTTTTCCCCCGAAGCCCTGAACCGTCAAAGACTTGCCTCATTCATGCCAGTTAAGGATTTTAACGGTGCAGAGCTTAGGGTTAGGGGGCATTGGGATGGGGAACAAGCAGCCATGGTCTGTGTGTGTGTGTGTTTGTGGGTGTGTGTGTGTGTGTGTGTGTGTGTGTGTGTGTGTGTGTGTGTGTGTGTGTGTGTGTGTGTGTGTGTATGTGCACACATGAGTGTAAGTGCGTAGGTCTGTGTGTGCGCGTGTCTGTGTCTGAGTGTGTGTGTGTGTGTGTGGGAACAGGAAAGAGCTCTGCATCTCTAACCCTCTCCAGCTTGCATGTGAGTGTGTGTGTTTGTGTGTGTGTGTGTGCGCATGTGTGCATGTGTGTATGTGCGTGCATGCGTGTATCTGTGTCTGAGTGTGCGTGTGTCTGTGTGTGTGCGTGTGTGGGAACAGGAAAGAACTCTGCATCCCTAACCCTCTCCAGCTCCTGTATATGTTAGGCACACAAAGCCAGGTCCTTAGGAAATCTTTCCCTTTGCTGATACCAGCCTCCAGGCTCAAATGGCCGAGAGCGTCTAGGTTTCAAAGATGACTTTCCGTCACTTTCCCCAATCGGGTCAATCACAAGAGGGCGACCAGTGATCCTGTGTCCCTTTACACAGTAGGCTAATGGGTCACATATTAAAGCCATTGTGATGCCATGGGGACAGTCACATGACACACCATGCTGTGTATGCTCAGGTGTGTGTGTGCTAATTACCCTCCATATCCCTCCTAACAAATATGCAGTCATGTATTTCATTAAGATTTAGGACGATTGCATTTGTTTGCTGCTATACTGCATTTTGCCAAAAGATATGCAATGAGTCATCCACTGTGATGAGGATATCTATATTTCTCTATGTACAAAATTGTATCCGGTCCCCAAAAGGATTGGCATCAACTGGACTACGGCTTTCCAATTTGAACTAGGTGTCAATCATTACTTTTACGTCACTTTTCTTTTCATTTAACTTTTCTTCAGCTACAAAAAAATAGTCATGTAGACATCTTGTCACGTAGACAGGGAAAGAAACTAGTTTCTATACACCCTGTAGAATAAACAAACTTTTTGGTTTTTACTGAGGAGTCTGTACATTTTTGTTAAGTCAGATTATTTGATCATGAATCACTGCATGAGAATAATTGACTGGCATAGAGGATCTATTTATAGAGATATAAGTGACAAGCGATTACCATTTCTGACACCATAAAATATCTACATAAAGACAGCCATCCAACTCTATTTGTCCTGGGGTCACGTTTAAAAGCACCAAGCTTTCAGAGCATGGGAAAAAAGATTATATAGATTCAGTATAATGTCAACATTATCAAAGATAACATCATAGCCTGGCAGCGTAAATATGTGCATAAGAAGAACTAAAAGTACTTGTAACTGAAAATATTTCTTTTGAATTTTCCTTTCTTTTTGAGTTGTCATATAAGGTCAGTAGCAGCAACTAAAAACTTCATGTTATAAAATTGGAAATTAAACTTTAACAACTCAAAGCAATTCTGTCACAATGTCAGCTCACTCAGCTTCAGATGAGTTTATACTCAAATCGTAACTACCTTCAAAGTGTGTCTAATGCACAGATTGCCTACAATATAAAGGTAAAAAAAGAGTTTCTTGGCTTTGGAGAACAATCGAGTGGTTGCACATGACTGGAGCGACAGGTCTGAACGCCTCGTAAATTTAGTTTGTGCCTAGAAGGAAATCTGTTACACCAGTGCTGACTGCTACCAGCTCTCTGTAATTGCTCACATGAACCAGTTAAGTGAATCAGTTGGTCTGAGGTTCTTTCATGGGAAAGACTGATTTATCTTCATAGAGGACAGAGATGTGTGTGTGTGTGTGTGTGTGTGTATGTGTGTGTGTGTGTTTGCATCTGTGTGTGTGTGTGTGGGGGGGTAACTAACGGGGTTCAGTCTTCTTACCACAGGAAACTCTTTATTACCTTACGGAAGCCCCAAAGGGAGGAAGAGGACAATCCCCCCCCCCCCCCCTCCTTTCTCTCTCTCTGAACTTTGGTGCATACCCTCAGCTCTTACTCCAGTGCTGATGAAGGGCAGGAGATATCATCAAACGCCCCTGTCTAAAACTCTTCCAAATTCCTCTGGCCACTGATTCATTGATTAGCGCTCAAAGCGATGCCCAATTCCAGTGTGACAGAGAGGTAAAAAAAGTCTTTTTTAGGTAGTTAGTTAGTTTATTCACACCAAAGGGTCACCAAACTTCACTTGCCAGTTGCCACTTTACCCACATAGACAGTGGGATGTTGCCTCATGGTTGTATCAGTGTTGTTTCCACCCAGAGACGTCCCAAACAAAATGCCATGAAAACAAGGCCATACAAGCAAGCCATGACAAGGCCATTCATTTTGCTAGAAAGTTCCGCAAAATGGTTGTGTCTCCTTTGGATTCTTGCGACAAGAACATCAGCCATCTCCGAAAGGCTCTGGACAAAGACAGGAAATGGCTCTTTATTGGGTGCCGCTGATTGAGGGTTATTGTTGGGTAGTGTTGAGTCTCCTGACCAGGCTCCGGAGGTCTCCCGACAAAGGCAGGGGGAACTGGGTTAGGCTGCACCCCCCCCCCCCCCTCAAAACACACACACACACACACAGAGTGAGGCTCCCGGCTGATGAGTGACTGTTGAATGATGGGGAGGAATCTGGATGTTTGGGGTAACCCCACCCCTGTGCACCCCCTCCGGACTTATGGCACATTCCATTTGTAAGTCACTTTTTCCCAACAACATTGGCTGTGTCCATGACCAGTAAAAGGGAATTGGAAATTTATAAAATTTATTTTCAGATCTGTGTTATTTTGTCGCATTAAATCAGTATAAACAGTATAAACTGTAGTGTTCAATCTTGTTGTTGTTGTTATGTTGCTATGATATTTGTATTTGGAATATACTTACGCAATAAGCCCCGAGAGACCATTCTATACCGTGGATATAGCACAGCTTAGGGGTGTTGTTTGGCACGAAGTGAGTGGAGCGATTGTCGTTAAACCCCTTCAGCTTTGCTATATTCACAGTATAGAGCAGACTCAAGGGGCTTACTACTTTTCTAAAACAGTTACCACACATATCTAGCATGGTTTCATTAGACAAAGCCACAGCAACAAGAAATGTAGCGATTTATTCCTAAGCATCAATTCCTCCGCCGAGAAATATATTTCCACCAGCTGAATGGTTGCCAAGTAACGCAATACAGAACGAAATGCGGTCTCAGTCATACTATATCAGGGAATATACAACAGCATTGAATGCGATTCAACCAATCATAATCAAGGACCGTCACTATCTGTTGTAGAAAGTGTAATCAGGGGTGAAAGTATTTTCATATTCTTGTGGTTTCCAGTGCTCTAGTGCTTATTCTGATATATGGAAAAATGGGTGTCCATGGATGCTGAGCTGCAGAATGTTGGCTAAATACTGTGAAATTTAATTCAAATTCAAAGTTAATTTTCTACTGAACCATTCATCACAGCAAACGAGTGACTAACACCATTGGAAAGCTTAGATCGCAGTTTCACGTGATATACAGTGATATGTACACATCACATATGATATAATACGAGATCTGTGATGTGTATGTTGAGAGCCTTGTGAGCAATGTAGCAGAGACAAATAGGAATCTCCAGAATCTCCTGAACCCCAGCATTAGGTAGTGCAGGTGCATTTTGGCTTCAGCCACCTTAGACAGACCTAATGACGTCCATATACGACTATATTGGATGAAAGCGTAGACAAAAGGTTAGTGAGAGAATAGGCATTTAGGCACAGGAGTCTCAAGTTTCCAGAGTCTCACGTTCAGTATGCTTACATGGCTTAGATGGATCTGATTTTTCTAGTCGGTACTACGCACCTTCTCTGAATCTTTTAGGGGTACGCAGTACTGGACCACATCGGCCTACTTTCACCCCTGTGTGTAAAGCACTGTTACCAACTGGAACTTAAAGGGGACAATGGATGACCCTTGTACCTTATTCTCTGATGTTAAAATAGAATATATTCAATTTGAATTGATCAAAAACAAGCTCAAGTGCAATTTTACAAGGCCAATTAAAACCTTATATTTACGCTGTGTATTAAAATAGTCCTTATGGCTAAATGGCGCCCTGTTTGGCAACCACAATTGAACTACAATGGCTTTGTGTTATTTGACATCACTTGTAGGCTTTGTTCTAATTCGCCCATATTTCAGTGGCTAAGTTTCTAAGTTCTAAGATTATGATTTACATATGAAGGAGGGCACAACCATGCCTCATGTTCATGATACCTCTCCTAATTCATTAAAGCCAAGGCAAAAATGGCTTTCCATTCTATGCCTCTCCTACATTGCACTCACCCTCTGACACACACATATGCACACGGACACACACAGCACGCATATGCACATATGTCTATGCAATGCCTACACTCAGAAATGCACAAACTCACACAAGCTCCCCATATACACACACACACACACACAAACACACAAACACAAACTTGCACTCATGCATACAGTCATACACTACTCAACAGAGTTAACCCTTAAACTGTTCCGCTTCTTGTGAGCCAGCCAAATCAGACCCCTGAAAAGGCAGTAGGTGTAAACATCTGCACGTCTCATCCAGTTGTCAGTTGTCTGGGAACCGAGAGGAAGAACGTTTTCTACTGTACAAGTTGGCACCATCCAAAAATCATCACCCGTGACATGCCTTTGTAATCTAACCCCTCCTAGCCTTTACCCCCCACCCCCACCCCCACCCGTCAAACACACACACACACACATACACACACACAAATACACACACCAACACACACACACACACACACTTGAGGCCTGATGATGTCTCTGCCTCCTCCTGAAAAGGCCTGGAGGGTGTGTCAGCTGTAAACCCAAGCGTCTCAAGTGTAAAAGGGCCTTGGTTGAGACATGCTTAAAACTGAAATGCTACCACCAAAGGGGTGAGGATGGGGGAGTGTGTGTGTGTGTGTGTGTGTGTGTGTGTGTGTGTGTGTGGTGGGTTGATGGGTGGGGGTTGTTGTGTGGAACGATACAAGATCCCCTAAAAGTCAAATTAATAGATATAGGTAGCCCTTTTTCTGCCTGAGGCTCATTTTAAGAAAGAGGGAGCGAGAGACAGAGAGAGAGAGAGAGAGAGAGAGAGAGAGAGAGAGAGAGACATGTTTTTCTGTTGTCTTAATGAAGTTGGTTTATTTTTGTAAGGATCGGGGCATGATGTATTTGCCTCGGAAGCCAAAGCAACTTCTTGTAATTAAGGCATTCCTTTTAAAAACACAGGAGCCTTTGAAGACAGCAGACAAAATAGATGAAAAAAAAAAGTTTTTTTTTTTCTTTTTCTCTCAGATGTGAACCAGTATTGAGACATTTCCTTTGGTCTGTGGGGTTGAATTATTCTTTTTCAAGTGACTCAGGAAAAAAAAGGGAGAGGAGCATTTTTCTAATCTGTTTTTGACACACAGAAAAGACATTAGGCGTGCATCTGAGGGATGAACTCGGCAGCGCAAAATACACTCTACTTCCTAGAAAGGCGGCCAATGAGGAGCTCACATCTGGAATGGATTTTGACCTATTATAGTGCTGGCACAAGAGCTATTCCTGGTGCCCCAAAATGCCTGTCGAAAAAGCTGAGTCTCTAACTGCAGATAGCCGCTCTCTCTCTCTCTCTCTCTCTCTCTCTCTCTCTCTCTCTCTCTCTCTCTCTTTCTCCCTCTCTCTCCCACGCTCAGCATGGGGAGAAGCCAGCGAACAGGTATCTGTTTAGTTCATTTGCTCCCTGATTATCTGCCTCCATAGCAAAAAAAGCCAGAGTCTCATAAGAAGGAGTATAAAAGCGCAAGGAAGTAGGTTAAACTGTGCAGACCACTTTATCAAAGCTGGAAAATGCTGGAGGAGTTTCCCAGCTGCTTGTGAATCTCTGCGTGGTTCTAGCGCTGTCTCTAGAGTGATTCAATCTACGCTGCAAAACCATAAACACCTTACCTGGAGGGGCCTAATAGAGAGGTTTAATATGAAGTGATGTACTGTACACGGTTACTTGAGGACCAGCGACTAGTGGCAAGAGCGAAAGGTTTCTTCTTGTGGCTTTAAATGGTGGGTTTCCCTTGGGAACGGCCAAAACAGTCATAAATTGGGTGCTGATACAGACCTTTGCTCTGATTGTTGTTCAGTCATGTCTGCTCATAAGCATATGTGTATCACATCACTGACTCACTGCCAGTGATTTACCTTCAAAAACATGAAGACAGCTGTTCCAGTTTTCCTCATGAAGCCCACCTTCTCTCTCTCTCTCTCTCTCTCTCTCTCTCTCTCCCTCTCTCTCTTCTTCCTCTCTTTCCTTTGCTCCAAAACACCACACTTAAATAGTTCAAACTGTTCCTTTCACTTCGAGTAAAAGCACAGTGCTGCATTCTCTCTCGTGTCACAATAAACTTGGTGAGCGTTGCCATTTTTGATGTAGAGGGGAGTCGCGTTTTTTTTTTTTTCCTTCCTTCCTTGTCGCTATCAGAATTCTGAGAGTGAGCACATTCTCCTCGCTGTCTTATTAGCAGACATCAAACCTCTGATGACATGCCACACTTAATTTGAATCTTTTCAAGGGTTTGGGAGTGGTGTCTTTTCAACTGGCAGCTGTCTTATACTTCAACGCATGACACAACTCCAGAGAGACAGAGAGAGTTAAAAAACGGTAGTACAATCCAAAGGCTATATATAGGTGACACATTGTCACTTTTTTTTCATATGCCGCAGCACTTTCTAAGTAGTCGATACAGAGTGCTTTATCAGGAACAAAAGAGTTACCCCAAAAAAGGCGCCGAGATGAAGTGATTTTGCCTTTTAAGAAGAGAGAAGAGGGAGGAAGAAGAGAGATTGTCTGCAAACGAAAAGAGGAAGACAGAGTGAGAGGGAGTGAGACGCAGAGAAAAAGATGCACTGAGCGCAGGCGTTCGTTTTTTGATCGCACCTGTCCGTCAGGAAGAACAAGCCATGCCT
>PYXC01001714.1:3250000-3412500 GCA_015244755.2 Tenualosa ilisha | reverse complement strand
TTGCCAGGTTGGCTCACATTCTCACCTGTGGAGTGGAAAAAAGCCGAGAGCCAGAAACCCACCGCAGTCAAATGACCTTCCCTCAACATGGCCATTGAGGGAGGCATGTGACACCCCAGCCCGGGGTGCGGCTGGCCAGATTGATTTGCATGAAGAAAGCAGATGGAGCGGCATTTACTCACACACACGCGTGCACACACACACACACACACACACACAGACATACACACAAACACCATCCCCACCCCCCAAGGGTTAACACAGCTTTTCAAAGAGCAACTGAGAGAGGGGGCTTTTGGAATGTCTTTGAGAGATATGTCTACCTGGTCTTTCACATCACACTCACACACACACACACACACACACACACAGACACACAAACACACACACACACAGCACACCACACCACACACCTTGCCATTTCTGTGTGTATAGGTGTGTGTGTGTGTGTGTGTTCATGTGATCACACACATACTTTTACAGTACACCACTTGAAGTGGTGTCTGAGTGTATCTACAGGGAGGGCTGGGGCTGGGTGTTCTTTAACGAGTGGTGGTTTATAAGCAAGCTTAACGTCTGCATATAATTAGGGCACTCCTTGAGAACTGATTAGTCAGGTTGGCAGGAAACCACCCTCTCCTTGAACTTTACAATGGCCCTTTATAATTGTCTTGACTTTTGTCCTGCAAGTGAGTAAAAACATGTACTTGGAAACAATGGTTTTGCACAGCAACCACAACCACCTGTTTTAGCATGTGGGTCATAGGACACACTTTAACAACAACATATAACAGTGATCTGATCTGCCAGTGACAGTATCTTATTTGCACATAGTTTCTGATTATTTTCAGACGTTAGACACATTAATAGATTTTAATGATGATACATACACCTTATACAGGTTGCAGGATTTAAGTGATTGAACGGGCATTTCTATTTCCATTTCCAGATAGCACATTAAGGTGTTTTAGAGGCACACAATACAAATTTGCTATGGCAATATTAGCAAACATTTACTATGAAAGCCCACTAGGGGTGCTGTGATGATTTCTGATGCAGAATTAGCCCATTTTAATCTTTGGCTAGAGCTTCAAATCAATTCTCCTCAATATTAAAAGTACTGAGTGGGCATACGTGTGTGAAAGTCAGGTTTCAAGTACTGTTTCAAGTGTGTATACGTAAAGAAAAGAGCTAATCAGTTGTTTTAGTGTGCCTGCATTGTTTAGTGTTTCAACAATCCCAGCAAGTCATCTCTAGCCCCTCAGACAGTCTCCATGGCAACGGCATAAATGTTTGTTGTTCTGCAGGTGGACCACCATGGGGAGGGAATACCTCTGGTGATGGAGACGATGAAGCGACTCTGCCGATACAGGTAGGCACTGGTGTTGCTACTGCCGTCGTTTTGTCTCTGCGGACAATCAAGTGCAAATATGGGTGTAGCTATGGGTGAGAAAGAAAGACAGCACGAAAGAAAGAAGAAAATAAAACACTTGGGGTTTGGATGGGTTTTTTTATTTTCGCTTGAAATGGACCGTGGCAGCATAGGGGGGCGGGGGGGTGGGGGGGAGGCATGTAGTTCACTTCACAGTTTGGGTGCCTCTTGAAGCCTGGGTTGTTGGGCAGATTTCAGTTGGGCAGAAGAGAAGCTAATTGGAGCCTGGAGCTGTAGCCAAGCGAACAGGTGCCAGCCAGGCTGTTTGTTGGTTTTTGAGTGAGTGATTCTCATTGTTTGAGGGTTAGACTGGCGCACCCTTTGTCCTGACTTGGAGAAAAAAAAAGACGAGGCCGTCAAATATTTAACGAGCCTGCCATGCCGACAAAGGGCACCTCAAGCCTGGCCGATCAGGGTGGGCATTGTCTTAGGCCGAGGTGGCAGTGAGCGGGTGGGTGGGTGGGTGAGGCTCGGATCATCCGGGCTGCAGGGTTGAAGCTCAAATAGTCCATCCGTCACTGACCCGTCTGTCCGTCGGCCCACCCGCCTGCCTATGATGCCTGCTCCGCTCCCCAGCTGCCAAGCCCGGCCGGACTGCCCATTGGGTGATGGAGGGCCCAGCTGGTGGCAGGTCCTTTTGATCTCCTGCTCCCCCCTCACACACACACACACACACACACACACACACCCTCCCTCCTCCTTTCTGCTTTAGGAGAGAAAAACTAACAGGCGACACCCCCCCCCCCCCCACCTTCCTCCGCCCCACCCCTACCCCCTCAGCAGCTGAATGATCCCAACTTCCTGGTCTTCCTTTTGAGGGCGGCCCCCCTTATCACTGCAATCAGTCATCTAATGGGTTCCTGACAGGGAACCAGGATGGAGGGTGTGAACACAACGCGAGGCCCCTAAGACGAGAACGCGGGCGCGGGCGCTGGCGCGGAGAGACTTTCACTTTCAGGCGGGAACAGGAATTAGATAGATAAACACAAAACATCAGGGCTAACTTTGGCTATCAGTTCTGATGCAAAAGCTTAGAACTTTTTATTGACCCAAATGTGCAGATAGATGATTGGCCTATCAATGGTCCACCTCACGTAGTCGCCCTTGCATAGCCCTGACCAGATCTCTGACCTCTCGCTAAAGCTCTTGCCCTCTTGAAAATTAGACCCCCTGTAGAACAAAACTAACTGGCCACGTAAAAAATGTTTGCTGAAATCGTACAAGTTGTATATGGAGACTTACATTATACGTATATGGTCCTTACATTCTAGCAGGACACACAAAAAGCATGTCTGTTTTCACCAGGCTTTTCCAACATTAATGAGCACATTCCTCTTCCATGTGTTCCACAATGGTAGCAAACAGCTTGTGCTGGTTTGCCAAGGCTGCTTGTCTCTGATAGGGCAGGAGTCCATGAGGTGAACTGCACGAGGTGTGGAGGTGAGGTGATCTTCTCAAACAGGCCCTCAGGTGTGACTCCTGCAGAGATGAATGGGATCCAGCTCCCAGTTCCAGTGGGGCTCCAGTGGAAGATAATTATACTGTGCGTTGGCACAGAGCTGCTTCTTCTGTCATGTCTCTCCCTCCTGAGTTATGGCTCCGCGGAAGCCAGGGCCACCTCATCATCTCTGGAAACAGAGCACTAAATTATCATGTTTAGCACTTTGTTTGTGTGTGTGTGTGTGTATGTGTGTGTGTGTGTGTGTGTGTTTGCATGTGTTTCTTATTGTTCTGGAACACTGACAAAAAGGAACCATACAAACAGGCAGGCTGTCGATTGAGAGGAAAAGAATGTCGAGCTAGATAAACACTTCTCTGGAAATCTTCCCTTCCACAGGAGTGATTCTGTGAGGTTCATTGTGTCGTCTCAGGTTTCTGCCCTTTGTCTCAGAGGTCTGTGGTCAGGCAGTATTTTTTCTCTCTTCAGTGGCATTTCCTTAGCTTAGCATGCCATCACTGAATGTGTATTTCCCCCTGAGGCTTCGGGTGAGGATGCAAAGGAATTTAACCGCTGTTCCTTAAAAAAGGGCAAGATTTCAACCTTTCTGCCTATCATGTGTCAAGGTTATCTTGGGGTACACAGTGAATAACATTGAAAAAAAATACAAGAATATCCCCTTTCAATTCTCATGGCAGTTTAATATCTCCTCATACACACATTGTTAAATGCTCAACATCATATCTGCCGAAGTTGCTTCATTTCTTGTTCTAAAGCACTGTGCTCTCACAGGCTATACGTCCTCTTCCTGTTGTTGCATTGACAAGAAGTGTCCATTTCATTTTGTAGCATGCCAGAGCAGATCTCTGATTGCTAAATGTGGGTAAAGCCTGTGGCAGGTTGACTCTTACAGTAAACTCTGTTGCTAGAGTTAGCCTGTTAGACTTATAAATCAGGTGGGGTTGATTGAATGAGATGCTAGCGGGAGTGAGTGAGTAAGTGAAAGGGTGATTGGGAGAGAGAGAGAGTGAGTGAGTGAGTGAGTAAGTGAGAGAGTGAGTGAGTGAGAGTGAGTGAGTGAGTGAATGAATGAGTGAGTGAGAGAGTGAGAGAGAGAGAGAGTGAGTGAGTGAGTGTGCGAGAGAGAGTGAGTGAGAGAGAGAGAGTGAGTGAGTGAGTGAGTGAGTGAGTGAGTGAATGAGTGAGAGAGAGAGAGAGAGAGTGAGTGAGTGAGTGAGAGAGAGAGTGAGTGAGAGTGAGAGAGAGAGAGTGAGTGAGAGAGAGAGTGAGTGAGTGAGAGAGACAGAGAGTGAGTGAGTGAGAGAGAGAGAGAGAGAGAGAGAGAGAGTGAGTGAGTAAGAGAGAGAGAGCGAGAGAGAGGAGGTCAGAAGAGGAAATGAGCTGCTGCCTCTCCTCTCCTTTCATGTGGGCCAGGGGGCTAATTGCTGTCGATGCAGCAGCTCGTTTACATTTTAAAACAAACACTCAACAAGTGCAGGGAGGAGTTTGCCGGTGTGTGTGTGTGTGTGTGTGAGAGAGAGAGAGAGACAGAGAGAGACTGTGTGTGTGTGTGTGTGTGTGTGTGTGTGTGTGTGTGTGTGTGTGTTTGTGAGTGAGTGTGTGCTCATCCCCGTGTTTTATGGTGGCAGATTTGACTCCGATGTGCCCGCCTACATGCTCTTCACCTTTATCTTCTGACCTCTCTTTCAACCCTCTCATTTTCCTCCTTCCCTTTTTTTTTCTCCCTTCCTCTTTTTTCACTCACTCACTCTCTCTCTCTCTCTCTTTCTCTTTGTCTTTTTGAAAGCTACACCACAGCACTGCAGGTGCTCAGTAGAAACATGTAAAGAGGTATCAGTGTCTTGCATCTATCACTCCCAGTGTCATTCTCAGTGTCTGCTGGCCCGGTCATTCTCTAAAACAGGGCACCGTTTTAGAGTAAAAGGTGTTGAATACCTTTGAAGCAGCAAGAATTGACTGCACAGAATCCCCTTGTATTCTTGAAAACCCCTCAGGAGGAAAAAAAAACAAACTATGACGATCTGTTCGAGGAGGTTACATCTACGACCCGTCTGTTTATTGCTTGTGTTGTTTTCTGTGTGTTTGCATGTTTGTGAAGCCTCTCTCAGTGGGGTACCGGCAAAACTTTTTTCTTTTTTCTTCCCCCACCCGGTGTGTTTGTGTGTGTGTGTGTGGGTGTGTGTTTACATATTGCATTACAATTTCTATTGATACCCAACTTTCTTCAAAGGGCAAGGAAAGTATAGGAATGTTTCTTTCTCTACCTTTTAGAAAATATCTACACACACACACACACACACACACCACACACACACACACACACACACACACACACATAAAAACATATCTCTTTGTTTATTTCTCTGGGAGTATTTTCCAGTCTCCCGTGTTGGGCTCAGATAGACGTGCACTGCACAGAAGTTTTCTCTCTGTGTGTTTTTTTTCTTCTTGTTCTTCTTCTTTTCTCTTCTCTCCTCTCCTCTTCTTGTCTTTTCTCTTCTCGTGGGCTTTGTTGTTGCTGCTCTCTACCTAGCCTTGTGAAGTGCCTGTGAAGTCGAGCTCCCGCACAGCCGCCAAGGCGCTGACACGCGCGCACATCCCACGACTCCGCTCCTCTTATCTCCGAGCGCTTCGGACTCAAACGCCTCTCGAGAGCGCATATCAAGCTGGTCTGCTGGAGGTCAGGGGCTAGCACCTCTCTCTCTCTCTCGCCTCTCCTTCTCTCCCTCTTTCTCTCTTCTTTCTTTTTGCTGTTCGTCTCTCTCTCTCTCTCTCTCTCCCCCTATCCCCCTCTCTCTTTCTTTTGCTGTCCAAAACCACACAGTTTACGAAAGTAGTTTAGAGCATGGGAGTGAAGGCCTCTGGGATTATGCAGTGCATTGATGCAACACTTGTAAGGGAGAGAGAAAGAGAAGGAAACAGAGAGAGAGAAAGAGAGAGCGAGAGAGACAGAGAGAGAGAGAGAGAGAGAGAGAGACTGTATGTAAAGTTTAAAAACATCTCATTAAGTATGTCTTTTAAAAATGTCTTATTAGGCTTTGGTTTGCATTCACCTGCAGAAATGACGCAGGCTGATATCATGAGATGATGCATCTGTATGTGTTGGTGTGGTTGGATTTTGTTTGTCTTCGCCGTAGAGTTTGAAGTTGTTGTCAGGTGAGGCCAAGTCTGTCGGAAATTCTGCTTTTGCCGACATCTGATTGATCTTAAGGTAAGAGAAACTTAACAAGTCCAGATCCCACCAAAGGCAAAGGCGCTATGTGTGTATGTTTGGGTTTGTGTGGGTGCGTGAGAAAAAGAGAGGATGAGAGAGAGAGAGAGAGAGAGAGAGAGAGAGAGCAAACAGACAGACTATAAAGTGCTGTGACCACCACAAATGCCTCATCCCCAAGCCTTGCTGCTTTGTAGCCAGGGCACATGGGTTGCCGCTGCATCTGAAACGGAGTTCAAAGAGCTGCTATCCAAGTGATAGAGTCTGTTCTCTTTTGCTTGCCAGGCGTCTGAACTCGGCTGCAGAAGAACTTCCTTTTGTGCCTCGTCCACTCTAGCCGTAAACTTGGATAGTAAACCACTGTATCTAATGCCCTAGGTTTTGCAGACTCCATTGCACTTCCTATAAAGGCTTCTTTAACTGTGTTTTTTCTTTTTCAGCGAATCTCCAAAACACTTTTTTTGTTTGTTTGTTTGTTTGAGGAAACCTCAAAGATTTTTTTTGTCTGTCTTTCTTTCAAATTCCACCAGTCCTGCGTGCCTGAAAGGGAGGTTGCAGGAGGTAGACTCCTGATTGCTCAGCTACTCCAGTTGATTTATTTACACAAAGGTCTCTCAGGAGGCTGTATGGCAATGGCTGCACATCACACATTGTTTCTATACCTTATCAAAGTTTTGTGTGTGTGTGTGTGTGTGTGTGTGTGTGTGTGTGTGTGTGTAAGCTACCGCAAAACAGGATTAGAAGCGAAAGAGAGGAGCACAACAGTCATTATTAATCCACAGTTCTTGTGTATGTGTGTGTGTGTGTGTGTGTGTGTGTGTGTGTGTGTGTGTGTGAGTACCCCACCCCCACACACAAAAACCAACTTCAAAAAAGAGTAAAGCGCTCAAAAAAAAGGGTCTTTTTTTCTAGTGATAGTGATATTTTTACCCCATCCCTGACTCCCCTCCCCCTTATTTAGATCTCAAGTCAAAATGGAAGTTTATTTTCTCAAATTGGCTCTTTTAACTCTATCCTCTTAACGCTCCGTAACAGTGGGATGAATGGCTGCCTTCTCTAACTTTAAGGGTGTTAGGCACCATGTCCAACTTCAAAGGGCCTCTTAACTCCACACTTTAATTGTGTCTTAGCCTGCTGCTGCTTGCTCGCCATCTGATTCTGCTGACAACGGCACTCCTCTTCTCTTTCTCTCTTTCTCCCTCTCGCTCTCTCTCTCTTTAACTTGTCCTCCTTCGCTTCCCTCGTCTGTCATTAAGGCTTTCCCTCTCTCTTCTTTCACCTCTCTTTTCTACCACCCCACCACCACAAACACACACATATATACACATGCCAACACACACATGTACACACACACACTCACACACACACAAATGATTTTTTTCTTCTTCCACAAGTGGTTAGATAGTCTGTGAGTGAGTGTGTATTCTTTCTTATTGATTGGCTTAGCCATGAAAGTCTGAGGTTTGACATAATATTAGAGCTCTTCTTTTTACTTTCCTACTCAATCCACATTTCTCTCTCTCTCTCTAACACATGCACACACACACACACTCTCTCTCTCTCTCTTTCTCTCTTTCCTCTCTCTTCTTGGATCAGTCACTCCTTGGCCCTATGTGTGCTTTAATTTGCCATTGTCCTGCAGATATTCCTCTGTGTCTTAAGATAATGGGATAGTCACTTCAAAGTGATCTTTTTGTGGAGTTTAACCTCCAGCTGATGGTGGAAGTGGACAATACGCTAATTGAGAGCAGCGACTGATCAGAGGATTGGGTTCAAAGGGAGATGCAGATGCTCCCCCTTTGGATGCACTTAACTTTATTAGTGTTTATGGTCTGGCCATGGCTAAAATGATCCGCCTTTGAATGTCCCTGAATTGATTCACTCTAGTAGCTGTCATTGGTCCACTCTGTTAGTTACCACTTTGTTTTACATAAGTAATGAATGTTACATAAGATCTAAAGGTTTCAATTTTCTTTCACGATGATGGACAAAAAAAAACACTTTGTTAGACTATGATTAAGATCTTACAGATCTAGCCAAGTATATTTTTTCCTCTAGCTCTGTGAAAACAAAGGAGTCTAATTTGAAATATATCCTTCGCAAGGCAAAATGTTTAAACGAAACTTTATAGTGGTCAGAGGTACATAAATGTGAAAGTTTAATTAGAGCACTGGAAGGAAACATCATTTTACAATTACAAAGTTGCAGTGTGAAATCATGCACCTTATTTATTTTACCCATCATAGCCTTATTTGTATTTATTACCCATCATATCCTTATTTGTATATATCAACCATATTTGTATATATTGTTTAGTCGTTTGTATATATTTCTGTACTTATACTGCTTCTCTGTGGGCTGTTCTGAACAACATCTCACTATACTTTGTATAGTGACAATAAAAGACTTCTACTTCTACTTCTTCTGCTACATTTTAGTATCACAAAGTTACAAGGTTACATTTTAGTATCACATTGCAATGTTACATTTTAGTATTAAAAAGTTACAGTGTTACATTTTAGTGCAAAGTTGGGACTTTCTCATGTGATGACCCTCATTGGATTTCTCATTGACTGCAAATATTAAGCATGTGAGCCTATGTCTGGGCAAGTGAAGTGCTTGAAATGAGCAGTCAGCTCTAATTTAACATGTCACTTTGGGATGGGTGCCGTGAGGTAGCATATTATCTGCCTTTGATGTTACTTAAGCCCTCAAAGCACCTGCATTTATGCAAACAAGGGGCGGCTAACTTTCACCGCGTTGTTTAATACCAGTCAAACAGGAAAAATTTTACTATTTCCCAGGAGTCTGTGGCATGGTGAAACATGCGTTTAACTTGCCCCACATTGTGCAGTCTTCAATTAGCCTCACGCTCACCCCGGACTTTTCTGGGGAGGTTTAAGGCACTGCAGAAGTTCCTCTCCCCTCTGTCTGTCTCTCTCTCCCCACATGCTGCTGTTGCTGCTGTCTGCTGTTCAAACATTTAGACCCCTCTGTGAAATGGCCGGGCCCACTACAAAAGGGTCGGCGAGGGGTCAACATCAAAAAGAGCCGTTCTGCCACTTTACAGCCCCCCTGTTCAGCACGGTCCAGATAATTGTGTTGGCATGAAATGGCCAACAGGTGTGGTCGCATGGAGTCTCATGCAGTGCAGTGCTGCTCACTGTGCTCTGCTTGGGCCTGTGCTGGGCTTTGAAAGAGCTTTTTAGGGGAGGGAGAAGAGGCCAGTGTGGTGGACGAGATGTGAAAGAAAACCGGAGTGGGGGGCGGGGCTTCGAAAAGTGTCTATGCACAGCATGTGGGACTGTGACATCACAAGACTAGACATTCCTTCTGCCTGTCCTTTTAAGTGGTTGTTGAGCACACATTTTATGATCGACCTCTACCTTGTCTATTGAGCATTGGTAGTGTCCTAACCTACTAAATTAAGTCTTCCCTTAGAATTTGATGAGTATTTTCCCCAATGTTGCTGGCAAGGAGTAAGTCACTGAGCCAGTGTAAATGTAAGCTACACTGTAACATAGGTACAAGTTTTAGAATAATAGAATTGAAAGAGTGGAGTCGGTCTATCATGTACTGTATCGTGGATGCGTGTGTGTGTGTGTGTGTGTGTGTTGGGGGGGTTGCCTAATGAACAAATCAACTATTGTTGTTACAATACAAGGCAGATGTGTCCTTCATACCTGAAAAAAAGATTAAAAATTAAGAGAATTTAAGAGTGCATAATATGGAAAAAATAGAAAAAAAATAGAAAAATTACATCAGTCTTTCACGAGAGCCACATTAGCAGTCAGAATGAATGCTGAATGATTTGATAGATCCATTAAGGCCTGATTTCTCCCACTGAATCCTTGTACATCTTCTTGTGTGCTGCCTGCAGTCATACTGCTTATAGTACGATAAGTAGTGCAAAACTCAAGGAGAGCAATCTTAAAAATTTCAGCTATTAAATTTGAACTGTACCTGCCTTGAAGACACTTGAATGGATGTGGTGCCACAGACGTGCATAATATGACTGGGACATAATGTTCTGATTCATGCTTCAGTCTTAAGTGTACATAGAAACTATGCTCATCTCTTCACCTCACACACCTTAGAAACATAAATAATCTCACATTAGCAGCAGCACGCCATAGTCACAATATGCTTTATGATGCCCTCAAGATTTAAATAACCAGTGTGTACAGTGTGTGTGTGTGTGTGTGTCTGTGTGTGTTGGTGTCTTACCAGTTTATGCATCGTGCACAGTGTACCTAAAGGCGAAAGGTGAACTTGAGATATTATTTAAAACTTATGACTTTGCTCTATGGTTTGGTTTTATTATGTTGTGCTTATTACATATTACATAGAATTTGCATTGTTGTTTTCATTTCTGCATTGCAGTGCTTTTCATTAAACTCTGTCTTATTTGTAATACCAATATTAATAATGTTTTTGTTGTCATATGATTTGACATATTTCTGAAGCGTGCAGTATGTAACTTACTGTCAACATTTCCTCAAGTGGTGACTACTGGTGAATAGCAGAGGGTATACTAAATTAGCACTCTGCTTGTGTAACATTCCACAGCATTTGTTCTTATGACATTTCACGACTTGTTTATGTCATTGTTGTGACTTTGTAATTGAGAACTCCTGGCTACATTTGATTTTGGAGTGGAGAAAAAAAAAAAAAAACTTTCAAAAGGACCTGAAGCGTCTGGCTCTTCTTTAAGACTACTGAGATATCTCAGGCTGTCTCCTGAGAATGAGTTTCTCTCATGAGAGTCTCGCACACTTTGAGGAAAGAACTTTCAAAGAACACACGACAGACTTCTCAGGTCTGAATAATTCTTTAAAACAATCCCAAATAAATGCAAGCTCCTCCTGATCATGTGGACGGGGACATTTGTTTCGCCATAAGATAACAGGACCATTGATCATGTTCTGACAAACTTTGTCCTCTTAACTCTCTTTGCGCTTTCACATTTAAGTCATTGTTTCACTCTTTTTCTCACTTATGTGGTTATTTAATTATACAAAGTTCTTTAAAGTTGATGTTCAACATCAAAGGAACAATATACTCTTTGAAGTACCATGGGGTAGGATCAGTCTCTTGCGCTCTCTCCGCGTGTGTGTGTGTGCGTGTGTGCGTACGTGTGTGTGAGTGTGTGTGCGCGCGCACCCGCGTACGTGTACGTTTGCGTCCATGTGCACCTTCGTGCTCCATACACCATTGAGAAAGTCATTCACACAATACACAAACTCTGGCTGTTTTTTTCTTGTTATTACACTTCAGGTATTTCATAATTTATCTTTTTTACACTTCACACTATGCATTGTACAATAGAACAAGGCAATATTCCAGGGGGTATTATTGCGCGTGGCTTGTTATAGGGAGACTGCTGCAATCAGGTCCTATTCCCGTGGTAGCCTAGTGTAGGCTGTTGGTCACATCGGCCCTTATTTCATGTCGCTTCGATTCCAGAGACGAACGGGTTAATCTACGAAATATGCAAGAGGGGAGGTCTGTGTCTGTAAAGTTTATGTAGCAACAGAAGGATTGCAGGCATAATGCTATTGGGGCGGCGGATCATTTACTTCTGACGTTCCAAAGCCTCGGGGAGTTGGCTCAAGATTGCCAGTCTTTGATAAGGTCCTTGCAACGTCGTAAAACTTTGTTGTTCTTTAAAAATGCTTTTATCAATTTGCTGTGTATCGCAGACATTTAGATAATTTTGTCATTCCACTGTTTGCGCTGCTAGACTCGTAAATTAATAGAATTGAGTTTGTTGTCCACCGATATCTTTTTTAATCGCAAAAGCGACCCTTTTGTTTGCTATCTCTCTTTCGGGACCAGGCCGGCGGAACTCCACTTTGAAGTCCACAGTTAAACCCTCAACCCAGCTCGTTTTGAAATAGCCTGGAGGAGTTATGCCGCCTGCAATGACTATTTGAAACAGTACCTGGTGGAACGGGGAAACGCGTCTTCTTTTCAGGGTTTCATTTACCCTCCGATTTAAGAGATAGCCTACATGTTCGAACGGAGCGTAAAACACCGGCGCGTGAAACAAATTCTGGACTACTCTCATGGGTTTCTTATGGTGCAGTGTTGGACTATATCTGCCTTCTAAGGGAAGAACAACTAGATCGATGGTAAGTTAGAGAATGCGATGCGATCTGAGCAAGCCCCCCCCCCCCTGCTCTCTTTGATGTGCGCTGAATCGCTTTGAAGTTTATAAATACGTTCACCCTTTTTGCTGTTGTCAGTGCTTAAGCCAGATGATTGTCATTGGAATAGAAATCGATTATCAAGTGTGTGTTTGCTTTTATTAACATAGTGAGTTGATGTAATAAATCATCTCGTTCTAGTGTGATACTTAGATCGCAAGTGGAGAGGGAGGGGGGATGTGTGCGGCGCGGTTAGCACTACCTCCTTGAAATTTTGACACCCCCTCTGATCTAAATAGGAGGACCTCTTGCATGCTCTGGGGTCAGTTGTTGAATGGGACAGGGTTTCAGACAATCCCTCCCGCACTGAGGACATACATGGACTAGAAGACATAGCCTAGCCTTGTCTCAAATCCACCCTGCGTTTCGTGTTTTTGTCGGATTACTGTTGCTCTCAACTGAAAACCATTCTTGGATTGTAAATCTCGCATCAGAAGACGGACAACATTAATGGAATAGTGCGGTCATCCCATTTTCGTACTGTGTTCTTTTGACCAGGGTTTCGTTTTACAATGGTATGTGGTTTATGGATGGTCTCATTTACACACTGTGATTTGGAAACGCTTTCGCTGCAAAGCAAATGAGATGATATTGTTTACAGTAGCCTGTCTGAAAATAATACTCGGCGCTGCAGAACTACAGGTTCAGACCTAAGCTTACATCGTGAGCAGAGATGCCGGTAGTGAGTGAATACAGTCGTGTAGTAGCCTACTTGTTTCCGCAGATACAACTACACGAGTTCAGTCAGGAGTGCATGCCACATTTTATGAATGTCCTTTAATAGCAAGCACTTGTATTACGATCATTTTTTTTATCCAGGATAAAAGCCATGTATGCTGTCTAATTCCTAGTATTTCTGAGATTTTGTATCGTTCGGGAAATGCTGTCATCGGACTGGGTTCCACTGTAATTTTCGTGACCAAATGTTGAGGCTGTAGTTACATGGAAGCATAAGTTGGGGGCCAACTGTGCAAATGATCAAAGCGTTATTATTGATCGTGATCACTGTATGCCAAGACGCTCGCTTTTCCTCAGGCTTTCATCTTTCTTATGTGGCACGGTCCATTGTAGCGCATCGGATGTATTTTCATTGTCGTGGATAGCTTTGATGGTTGCCTTTTTACGGTAGCCTAGTCAGAGGACAAGTGCGCATGGCTCACTGTGAATGAATAATGTTATCAAATTCCAGTTCTGAAGCTATTCATTACAGGGTAGGCTTCATCTGAATTCATCTGCTATGTAAAGTTTTATGGTTATAGTTTGCATTCGTGTGTTTTCAAATGGTTTAGGAAGTCGTGTGAAATAACTCATTGACATAACTCTGGTTAATTAAATAGATGTGACAGGTTATGTTAATTGGCCATATCACATTTCAGAGGGTGCGAGTTAACAACGAGAAAATATGTCACATTGTCCCCTGAAAATGTCTGTGTGCTGTTTACTTCATAACTCGCTTTGAAGTTTTGAGCGTCTGGTTTTGATTAGATCAATACTTTGTGTTGCAGAGAGAAGAGGAGCCGAGAAGCTCCCCTGCTGGTTTTAGTGAGTGAGGAGATTGGAGCCGAGCTGCAAGCAGGCTAGCGCCGCACAAGGAGACGAACGGTGGAGTCATGAGCAGGGCGCTTACGGACCCTATCGGCAGTAGCTTCAGAGAAGATGCTCCTCGTCCTCCGGTACCGGGGGAAGAGGGAGAAGCGTCATGCCACACTCCCAGCAAATATGCCAAAATGAGACCTCAAAACAAGGCTAAATTGACTGCTGCCTCTCCTTCGAGTTCCACGCCGCGGAGGAACGAAGATGGGCTCGGGGAACCTGAGGGGAGCGCGTCCCCGGACTCTCCGCTTGCCCGGTGGACGAAGTCGTTGCATTTCCTCTTGGGGGACCAAGACGGTGCTCACCTTTTCAGGACATTTTTGGAGCGGGAGCAATGTGTGGACACGTTAGACTTTTGGTTTGCCTGCAACGGGTTCAGGCAAATGGACCTCAAAGATCCCAAAACGGTACGAGTTGCCAAAGCAATTTACAAACGGTACATCGAAAACAACAGCATTGTCGCCAAGCAAATGAAACCTGCGACAAAGGCGTACATAAGGGATAGTATTAAGAAGCAACAGATAGACTCCGCGATGTTCGACCAGGCACAGACCGAGATTCAGTCGACCATGGAGGAGAATGCTTACCAGATGTTTTTAACTTCTGACATATACCTCGATTACGTTCGCACCGGGTGCGAGAACGCTGCCTACGTAAATCACGGCAATCTTGGAAGTCTGAAGTTGATGTGTGGGTATCTTCCTCCGTTGATTGAGGACAAGGAATGGAATTGCAGTGACTTAAAAGTGAAAGCCTTGGCCACCGTGGTTGGACTATCGGAGAAAACATTACGAGCTACTGTATCCATTAGGACAACGGAAGTACTGGAACATGCGTGCAGGTAAGAGTTTTTACCGTTAGCTATTCTGCGTGTGCAAGCCGTCTAAACTATGTCCATGTGTAGGCTACATGACGGATCAGATTTGAAGAAACGAAATGTTGTTTTCATTAATTTTATCATGTTTGCATGATTGTACGAGCCATATGTATATAAAGTAATTCTGACTTTAAGTGGCTAGTGTATTTATAAGATGAGTTAGTTTTCCATTGCCCTTGTTTGTTACTTTATAAGTTAGTGTGCCTCACCTACTTACTGTTAGCCATTAGTCTATTGAGGAAAACATCAATGACACGCTGGTTCTTCCTTTCAAGTTGATGAAGCCTAGTAGACAGCCCTCTGCTGGCGCACATAAGTTTCCTGTGCTTTGAAATGGTGCCTGAGCTGAAAGCTTGAAGTCCCCCAGCGAGCCCCACTGATGTTTAGTGACAACACCTCAAAGTTATGCAATATTACTTTCTCAGTGTGTTCTCTCAAAAGTCATGTTCATTGAAAGTGCATGCATCTAGACACACACATTGTCCTTTATTTTTCTCCTACTTTTCCTCCCTCACTCACTCTCTCTCACACACACAAACAGAAACACACACTAACACAGTCACACACACACACACACGTTTTACACTCGCTGAAGTTATGCTGCCAAGAGCTGATACTGTCCTCTTGGTCCGAGATGAAAGATAAGATGTTTCTGGGAAGCATTTGGGTTCATTTCTTAAGATCTCTTACCAAATACTGTCCAACAGCTGCAAGCTCTTTGACATTGGGAACGTTTTAAAGTGTGGATGTTATGCATGATTGCGCATCAAAGACTAGTTTTATAGTATTGACCAAGCCGTTCTTAGTATGTCCATACAATAAAACAAGAAAACATCTGGAGACGATTATGGCGGGGTGCTAAACATTTCCCCCTCGCTCTGTTTTGTTCATTGCAAATAGGCAAAAACCTATGGAATGTGTGCTCTCTCCATGGGATCTTGTACGACTCGGTCAGAATATGTACAATCTCATGAACTGTTTATCATACAATGTGTGTGACACTCTGTCCGCTGAGAATTGAGAGCTATCCCAGACCAGACCCATTTCCAGTCAGAATTAACTATTTCCTGTCAGGAGGGTAGCAAGTTCCCAGTCCGATAGCACAGAGATAGGTGCCCAGGCAGACAAAGCTAAACTGCCCTGATGCTTCCGCTTAGCTTGAGTTAGTTAGTTGCCAAGGATGCAGCATTTTTTAGCGTGGTTGTCATTGGAAGGACAAAGGTGTTGTTGACATGAGTCTTTAGGGCATATTGTTGTGTGTGTGTGTGTGTGTGTAGAAAGAGAGAGGGGGGGGGGTATCTCCACAGCTTCCTGGTGTGATCCCTACTTTCTTAGATTTCTCTGAAGGGGGAAAAAAAGGGGTCTCCCCCTCCCTCTCCCCCCCAGCCTCGCACAAACCCTTTATGTCCCTGAATTTCTATCTGAAACATGTGGAACTAATTTCACCAGCACGCCGGACCCCCCACCCCCTTCCCCTCTTTCTCCCTCTCTCTCTCTCTCTTCCCCCTCTCTCTCCCTCTCTTTCCTAACCACCCTAGTCCCCGTCTCAAAAACACAACCAGAGCTGTTCCTCCAGCTTTCCCCCTTCCTCTTTTTTTTTTTTTTTTTTTTTTTTACTTATGATTTTTTTAGAGCCACCCCCCTCTCTCTCTCCTTTCTCTCTCCTTTGCCTCCATTTCCTTGCTTTTATCTCCCTCTTTCTGAAAAATCCCTCTGACAGAGACTAAGCATGCTTTAGAGAAAAGAAAAGAGGAGAAGAGAAGTAGGAAGAGAAAGAGAGAGGAAGGGGGAAGACGGGAAAGAGAGAGAGGAGGAGGAGGAGGAGGGGATCATGAAAAGGAGAAAAAAGCAAGGGAGTGGGGGGGGGGATGAGAGCCCAGCTGTGCTAAATACCTGACTCTTTGCGAGAGCTTCCAAAGGTCAGGTTTGAGCTGGGGCCTAAGGCTTTAGTCATGCTGGGCCTCTCCCCCCACTGCACTCTGAGGGCTAGGCATTCTCATAAAGCACCGGGCCCGTCGCCCCTCCCCTCACTCTTTCTTTCTTTCCCACTCCTTCCCTCCATCGCTCTCTGGCTCCCTCGCTCTTTCTTTCTCTCCACTGCCCAAGCTTTAAGCTCAAGTTTTTCTCCCAGCACCCCCTGCTTCTGTCCACCCCCTTTGCCAGTGAAGCAGGAATGCAACACAGCAGGAGAGAGTAGAAAGAGACAGAGAGAGAGAGAGAGACTTTTGGAGAAGCAGGAGTGGTGTGTGTGTGTGTGTGTGTGTGTGTGTGTTTGAGGGAGGGTGGAACGAGGGAGAAAAAGGGGGGTTAGAAAAGTGCGGGAACCTTGCCCAAACAAAGCGCATCGAGAGATAGCAAGTAGAAGGGGAAGTGCTGGTTGTCCCTTCACACAAGCAGTCTGCTCCCTTCAACTCCCCCCCCCCCCCCCCCCACCCCCAAACACACATACACACACACACACCCACACACACACTTTAGTCAGCTCTCAGGGGTGGAACATGAAAGCGAGTGCAGAAATAAACACAGGCCGCAGATAGTGTGGTCACATTCCAGAGGTCCCCCAGGCCTGCAGAAAGTGACTGTAATCTCAGCAACCTGTGGAGAATGAAACCTCAAAGCAAAAGCAACCCCCAGCCCAGAGCTTAGGCCAGACAGGGCCTGTAGCAGAGCCTGGGGAACGGGTGGGGTTGGGGGGGGGGGGGGGGTTATGGGGGGTTGTAGTCAGTAGTCATTTGCTTGGTTAATATGTAATAATTTGTTCTGTTGGGCAGTATTTTGCTTTGTACTGTTAACTTGAGTTGTCTTATATTGTCTGTGCTCTTATGCATTATATGAAAGTGTGTTGGATGTTTCCAATGACATTCTCAATGTTCCCGCAGGTCGCAGAGACGAGGGGAACCGGCGAGTCCATACTTCGTCAACTCGGGGCACGTCTTCGCCCCTGCCACTAGTGCCAATGACAGTGAGATCTCCAGTGACGCCATGACGGACGACTCCATGTCCATGACAGACAGCAGCGTGTAAGTTGCCACCTGGATCAGGGTTCTAGTTTGTGTGTGTGACCCACTAAGGCGAGCAGCCAGCGGAACTCACGTGGGTTGCACTTTGGGATTTTCACTTTGTTGATGCCAAACCTGCCTCATCTTGTTCTTGAGGGGGGGAAATGTAGACTGTGATTCATGTCTGCTAAAAGGCAAAGAGAAATGTGTTTCACAGCTATTGGGCTTGTAACGGCTGTTTTCAAGCTGGAAAAAGGCGTAATGTGTTCGAATTAAGTGCGAGATTGAAATTTGTTTGTGTTTGAGATGGATTGCTCCGATGGCGTAACCTCTGGCTACAAAAATGTGCTAGTACGCTAGAGCGTCTGTTTAGACTTTGTGTGGCTTGTTTTTGAAGTTTTTTTTCTCTCTCTCTCTCCCTTCTCTAGTGTTGCAAACAAACTTCTTTTTAGGCTGGGTGTGACCCTTCTCTCATTTGAGCGCGACACTTCCATCTGCCGCCGGAGTGCCTTTGTTTTTCATTATTATCTAATCATTTTCCCTTTGAAGAACAGGGGTGGAAAAAATTAGCCATTCGGCCTTAAGACAACCTCATTGAAAAATGCTGGCAGTGCATGAAAGGGAGGCTTACTTGCATGGTGGTTTGATTTCCTCCTCGGTGGACCCGCCGCGCTGGGATCGGGTGTCAGCTAAGGCTCTTTCACAGAGGCAGGGGTAGTGTGTGCCGTTAAGGGAGTGTATGAGAGACCGTGTGTGTGTGAGAGAGAGAGAGTGAGTGGGTGTGTATGTAGACGTTATTTGTGTGTATGGGTATGAGTAGAAAGGGGAGGAAGAGTTAGGAACCAAAGTGTGTTTGTGCGTGTGTTTGGGTCAGCCCTCATTTCTGGACTTTAGGGCCATGTCACCTGGGATATTTGCCACAACACACACACACACACACACACACATCCTTTCCATGCAGCTCTCCTTCCACCCTTCTGTCCCCCAAACCCCAGTCTTTTCCATAGGGCTCCTCTAGCATGGTAGTGGGGAGCCGGAGAGCAGGGAGTGAGAAATGAAGTGCACAGAGGATGAAAGGCTTAACTGAATCGCTTTCAGCCCATTGTTAGGCTCGGGGAGCTTAGGGGGATGAGAGGGTGGCTGGCTGCTTTGAAAATTAGTTGCACAACTGAATGGGAGATCCCCATAAAGCAAGGGCCCGTGAAAAAGAGACCCCCCCCCCTTTTCTCTCTCTCTCTCTCTCTTTCTTTCTCTCATTCTCTCTCTCTCTCACACACACACACACATACACACCCTCTCTGCCTGTTTTTTCAAGGCCTGGCCTCTTGGCCCAGTCCCCGCCGACAAGTCCAGCCCCAGTTGAGCCCTTCCAGTCAGTGAGGGTCCCGGCAGGCTGGAAGTTTAGGGTGGTTGCGGGGAGGGGGGGGGGGTTGTCGGAAACATTTGTGCAGGATGGGCACAGTCACGGGCAGAGTTAGTGGTGCCCCTAGAGAGAGTTGTTGCGTTGGCCTCCAGGTCAAGCTGTAGAAAGTAGTTTGGGGGATGGGTTAAGGATAGGCTGTGGTGTGATACTACATGATCAGGACGTTGGACAACTCTGTCATGTCTTAGGTGGCGGGCTGCCAGGTTCTCTGTCCCTGCATCGCTAACTCATTTTACTTCTGCTAAGCAACGTTGATAAGTTTCTAAGTTCCGTTGGGGCCCATAAGGTGGTAGTTTCTGAATGTCTTTTTGCTGCCTCCGCTGTTGCCATTGTATTGTTCATTTTTGCTGTGCAGCAAAAAAAAGAGATTATTCCACTTTTTCTTTTTAGAATTTAATCATAGCCCTTTCATGCAAATAACTTAAACACAGTGATAAAAATCACCCACAACAAAGAATCCCGCTTAGGTTTGCATAAACAGGTTGGCTGGAGCCATTTTCTTCCCCCCTCTGCCCCTCACCTCTCTCTCTCTCTCTCTCTCTCTCTCTCTCTCTCTCTCTCTCTCTCTCTCTCTCTGCATTCAGTGGGAATGGGGTGGGGTATCAGCTACCTCTTCAGCGGGGGAACAATTTGATTAGTACATCTCTTTTTTTTATTATGGTTAAAAGACGCAGCTCAAATTTGAATCTAATTTCTAGATAAAGAGAAAGGAATGGAGGAGTGAGAGAGTGATTTTCTTTTTCTTCTCTCTCGCTTTCTCTCTCTCGCTCACTTATATCTTATTTATGGATTTACTTGGACGCTAGGGAATGCTACTGCGCCAACTTCAAACATTACCTTATCTTACAAACCAGCCTTTTGATGTTGCCGAGATCAGAGGCTCACTGTGGAGCCGTTGCCAAATGAAGATGGCAGCGGGTGCATATGCGCATGAGTGTGAGATTTCAAAGAGCAGGCGAAGACGGGGCATTTGGGCTGGGTCAGACACTTCGGAGTCAGAGAAAAAGGGCCAAGATAATTGGCCCGGCTTAAATGGTCACCAGGCTGGAACGCATGGGGCTCTGAGGATGAAATGAAATGGATCTTACGAGGAAAGGTTTCATGAAAAAAAAAAAAAAAAAAACGAGAGAGGGAGAGACAGAAGAAGACCTCCCAAATGAGTGGTCATGTCAAACACAAGCGACTAGACGGCTAGACATTTTCCAGTTATCATGACGTTTCAGGAGCGTTACTCATGCCCAACAGCAAGAGATATGCCAGTCGGGGAACCCAAAACAGACACCGTTGATTATTTATCCAGACCCTGACCAACCAGCAGTCTTATGTTCCTTTGCCAGTCCCGAGCTCCAGTAGTTTGCCTAGGGTCAGTGACAGTGGGGCTCTCTTTGAAGACAGTTATGGTAAATCGGACTCAGTGTCTTTGCCGTAAAGGCTCAGCATTAGTCATCAATGAATCTGTGTCTTAAGCCCCTGTTCAAAGGCCTCCCATCCGTATCTGAGGCTGCCCACCTCTGAAGAGTTTTGTTATGTGTTGTTTTCCTGCAGCCACAGTGCTCTTTGATGTGTCTGTAATGTTCCCCGCAGGGGCTTATGTGGGATGAATGTTTCTGTTTGGGATGGTCACTTCAAGTGGTGACTTCCCCTGGGCTTACTTCACAGCGACCTGAAAAGATGCCTTGTGTTGCAGTCAGTGTTCCGTCGTCATCCTTTACTCTTTGTCAACAAAAGTGTCAGTTTTATAATTCAAACGATGACATGCAGCAGTCAGTTAACACAGACGGGGTTCATATACCTCCTCTTCTCAAGGCAGCTTGTTATTTCTCTTCTGAGGTGTGTTGTTTGGAGATGTGCTTGTTTTGTTTAGTCTGAAGGCACTTGTTTTCTGGTACTCAGGGCTTTATTTTGACTGGCTGTGGCTTAGGGTTTGTTATAATAATAATGTCCCTGCCCTTGTTGTTCTCTTCAACAGAGATGGCATCCCTCCGTACAAACTGGGCAGCAAGAAACAGCTACAGAGAGAGATGCATCGCAGTGTCAAGATCAACGGCCAGGTCTCTCTCCCCCACTTTCCGGTAAGCGAGTCTACCATTCTTATCTCTGTTTTCATGTGACTATTTGTTTTTTTTACCATAAATGCAGCCCCATTCTCCTTCCTCTTTCTTGCCTAGTACCCATCAAACTGTGTCCCTTTCCCCCTCTGGGAATTCAATTTTATTTTCAGTGTGTGTGTTTTGACAGACTACTACATTCTTTTGGCTCTTCTCATTGTCATATAAAAGTCAATAAATAAAAGAGAGAATTAGCATATTCTTTTCCTCCCCACAACTCCCCCCATCTCCTTCTGGATATCAAAAGATAAGCTCACAAAGTCATAAAAAATAAGCTCACTGAGTTGTCTTACCTTAAATAATCCCCCCCCCACACACACACACATACATGTGCCCTCATGTGGGTTTGTGCGTAGGTGCAGTCTTTAGAGAAAGAAATAACTTTTCTGCACATAAAGAGGACAAGAATCATTTCAATTCAGAGGTCAAGTGGTCAGCGGCCTTCAATGAGAGCTGGAGTTCATATTGCTCAAGTCAGCTAGCTCACTAGCTCTGTCCCTCAGGACATTCCCTTTGATGGGGGGCGGATGAATGGCGCTTGTGTGGCTCCTTCTGTGACAACTTCCAACAGAGCAGCCCGCCCCAATTGCCCCACTCTCCAACCCCCCCCCCCCCCCCCCCCCCCCAATCTCCATCTCCAGATCTCTGTAGTTGCCCCTTCCCCCCCTTTTTTATGAACCCTCTCTGAATCTCACCATTGACTAGGCCCCTGTGGCCTCTGGGAGAAAGGGCAATGGGGTTTTTGAGAAAGAGGAGGGAGGTAGGGTGGGTGGATTGGGGGGGGTGTTGAAGTTGCGTTGTGTCACTTGAAGAAAAAGGAACCCTTGAGTTTGGAAAAGCAAGCTGGAGGGAAAAGAAAGAAAGAAAGAAAGAAAGGAAAAAAAAACCTTAAGTCTACCACCACCACTACCAGCTGAGCTAGATCTGGTGCAGGGTTGAAGGCAGAAAACAAGCAACCTAAAACTGTCGTCCTTTTCCTCTCCCAAACACTTTTAGAGTGTATGTGCACGTGTGTGTGTGTGTGTGTGTGTGTGTGTGTGTGTGTGTGCGCATTCTGTCTGATAGGAATGGGGTTGGGTTGGGGATAGGGAGCGGGGGAAGGAAGGAAGGAACGGAGGGGGGGGTTATCCTCTGTTCTCTGTGCCTCTTGTTCTTCCTCTCTCACTTGCTCTCTTTTAATGTCTCCCCCCTGATTTGGAGATGGCTCCCATCTCCCAGGATGCACTGGGCTCCAGGCAGCAGGAGCTCGGTGCGGCAAGCGAGACTCTTGCCAGCAGCCTTGCTCTTTCTTCTCTCCCCCCTTCATCTTCTCTACAAAGAGATGGAACACACGCACGGAGGGGGGAGGGGGGTTGTTGGGGGTGGTGGTGGGGGAGCAAAAAATCAAGAAAGCGAGTCCGCCAAACAACAACAGAAAAAAAGCAGCAGCAGCGCCACATATAGTTGAAGGAATAATGTGACTTACTGTACTTTAGAGGTGCCGCGCATGCAGTAGGGAAATAAATTACCACTTTGCCTTCAGATCTTGGCAGTGTTTGACTCCCAGATTCCCCTCTTCTCCTTGCTGCACATCTCTCAATCTTCGTCCTTTCTCTCTCTCTCTCTCTTATTCTTTCTCTCTCTCATTCTTTCTCTCTCTCTCTCTCTTTCTTTCCTCTTCTTCATCTTCCTCTGTCTCTCTCTTCTTCTTGTCTTCTTTTAATTTTGTCCCTGTCCTTCCCTCCTCTATCATCTTCTTTCTCTCTCTTTCTCTCTCTTTCTCTCTCTCTCTCTCTCTCTCTATTTTTCTTTTTTCCCGTCTATCTGGCTTTTATTCCAAGATTTAAAAGCCCCTGTCCCTCCCACCCCTGGTGTGTGTTTGATGTTTGACAAGGGCCCTTTGAAGCTGGCTGACTTCAGAGCGGGGCGCTGATGGCACGGTCGCGGCTGCCGAGCGAGCGCACGCACGCTGAGCGGGAGAGGCAGGGAGGGAGGAAGGAAGGGCAGCAGTCGGGTTGGTTGGTTGGTGGGGGCGCCTGTGAGCGAGACCAACTGCTCTCGCTGACGGCTGCCCATGAGGCCGCGGGTACGGGAGGAGAGGAGATGAGGAAGAGCGAGGGAGGCCGTGCAGAGGTGTGGGTGGAGTAGTGCGCGGGTTTGACTCAGGGAAGGGATCGCGCTGTAGCTCGAGTTAAGCAGGCAAGTGGATGAGCTGTGGCTGAGTGCTAAGTCGCTAACATCGCAGCGGCTAATGCTAACGCTAGCTGCGGAGCTCCCCTGTAACTCTCAGAAGCTAGCAGAAAAAAAATGGCCCTCTATTCAATCCCTATCTTTGTCCCCCCCACCCCCTACCCCCCTGCTGCTTGCAGAGGACGCACAGGCTGCCGAGGGAGATGACCCCTGTGGAGCCGTCGGCCTTTGCTGCCCAGCTCATCGCTCGCTTGGAGAAGCTCAAGAAGGAGCAGGAGACCCTCAACTCCCTGGAGGAGCGACTACAGCAGATCCAAGAGGTGAGTCCCACTCACCCAACCCTCCAGCCCCTCAGACACACACACACTGTATTATTCGATCTGTGGGCTTTGACCTTTCCCTGACCCCTTTCTAGGGTCTTCTAGGGTCTAATATTACTTTTTTGTCTGATGTCAGTTCTGTAGGCAGCATAATGTCCTTGTTTTTGCCGTAAAGTTAGTCACGACAGTGTGAAGAGAGTACGCACTAAAGTCTAGATCAACTTTTCCTGCTCTTTTATAGAGTGGAAAGGGACTTGCTAATGTTGATGCTCTGTTGTGTGACTGATAGGCTGGGTGGAGCGCTAACAGTCACAGACAAAACATCTTGTCAGTCTCTGGGAGCCCCAAGCTTACGTTTTTTCCTGACATACTTAGAATTCTTCAAATAGCTGGAGCTTAGCAGGACTCCAGTGGCCAGCCCATTGCTCTGTGTGTGTGTGTGTGTGTGTGTGTGTGTGTGTGTGTGTGGAAAGATCAGAGATGCGCACTGTGCAGTGTTTTATGTCTGTCCTTCTTAACAGTCCTCTGAAACTTAACTTTTCTGTGTTTCTCTCTCTGTGTTTCTCTGTGTGTGTGTGTGTGTGTGTGTGTGTGTGTGTGTGTGCGTGCGTGAAGGAGGAGGAGAGAGATGAGAGCGAGGTACCCAGTATCATCAGCGGCGGTGTCCCCCATCACCCTCCTCATGCACTGGGCCTGCTGCCCTCAGGTTCCTGCGAAGAGGACCCGCAGGCCATCCTGGACGAGCACCTCTCCCGCGTCCTCAAGACGCCCGGCTGCCAGTCGCCCGGCGTGCCCGTTGCCCGCTACTCCCCGCGGTCCCGCTCGCCCGACCGCTGCGCTTCCTCCGCCTCGGCCGTCGCTGCCGCTGCCAGCCTCATCCTGGGAGCGGGCGGCCCCCTGGCGTACGCCGGCGTGCCCACCGCTTCCACGGCAGCGGTGGTGGCGGCCAACAAGGGCACCACCCTGGGCCACCGGCAGGCCACCAAGCACATCCACCACCACTACATCCACCACCACCACGCCGCCTCTCCCAAGACCAAGGAGCAGATCGAGGCGGAGGCGGCGCAGCGCGTAGCCCAGTGCCTGTGCCCGTCCACGGTGGCCGCCACTGGCGCCGACTACGCCTACCAACGCTGCCACAGCCCCGCTGAGTTCAGTTCTGGGTGAGTGACCATCTCCACTGACCTCTCGGGTCACCACTGTCTCAAAAAAGTGTGTGTGTGTGTGTGTGTGTGAGAGAGAAAGAGAAAGAGAGTCTATTCTTCTCTGGCAGTGATTTCATCTCTCTTTCTGATATTCTCATCATACTCAGTGAATGTGTTATTTCTTTGCTCCTCATGCATTTTTCAAGAAAGCGGAATATTCTCTTTGTCCTGACCACATCTGTGGTGGCTGCTTCTTGATGTGGGGGGAAGGGGGAGGGATGGTCAGGGCTTGGAGAGATTTTGAATCCTTGAGAGACTGGTCACAGTAATCATTTTTTATTTTATTTTTTTTGTCTGGTGTTTGGACCGCAGGCGTTCTAGCACTTTGTCCAAGAGACCCAGCAAGGCCAGTGATGGCGTGAGCGTCAGCCTGTCCGGGGGAGAGGGCAGCACCTCCCCTCAGCTGCCCTCTGACGGAACCGACCGCTCGCAGAATGTCTGGCAGTGGATATTGGACAGCGAGAGGCAGAACCGGCACAAACCGCACAGGTGCGTCTGAACGCCCACGGAACCAGTGACTCTATTCCATCAGGGCCATTGCTGCACAGTTATTTGAATTTGCTATAAATGTGATTAACATTTTAGTGTGATCAATATCAATATTACTGTGTTATCTCCACAGCACTCCAGGCCTGAAGAAGTCGCACACACCCGAGCCCTCGTCCAAAACCCTCCCCGGTCGGACGCCTTCCTGGGGAGGTGGCGGCATTGTGGGTGGCGGTGGCGGCCATTCCCGCAACCACCACCCAGGCCACCCCTTCATCCAGGACCCGGCCATGCCCCCTCTGCCCCCACCCAACACCCTGGCACAGCTAGAGGAGGCCTGTCGGCGCCTGGAGGAAGTCTCCAAACCCCCAAAACAAAGGTAACGCTCTCGCTTTTTTGAGCCCAGCACAGAGTGTTGGCAGATGTGAGTGTATGTTTTAATGAAGACATGCAGTTAAGCTAGCTGTGTTTGTTTAGAGCATTAAGTGTTGTGCTGAAACACGACAGAACAACAGAAAGTGTTTCTCGATTGATTGTATGGATTGTGAAATCGAGTCCCTGAATATCAACTTTTGTTTTGTGTTGAATCTGTTTGATCAGTAGGCATTCAGCGTCCAGCCTTCAAAGAGACAGGAGCCATCCACAACCCTTCATGAATGGAAGCTCAGCTCCAGCCAATAGCAGCCTTCAGACAGACGAGTACGTGTCTCTGTCTTCCTTCTGACTGATTTTTATTCCTTTTGCTCACAGTTTTCCAAGACTTTTCTTTTGTTGTTCTACTGTGGCATCAAGAATGTGTGGAAGTAGTCCTTAGGGTGCCTGAAGACTGCTATGTCCCCTGTCTCCCCAGCACACATACAATACTGTAGTTAGTCTGAAATACAGACAAGAGCAATCTGGTTTTGTTTTTTTGTCTGCAGAGATGTAGTTTTGTTGCCTTTTTATTTTACCTGCCTGGCAGGGCTTTTGTTTGTCCAACCCCACCTGACAGCTCCGATCTATTTTTAGCATTTAATTGGCTGACCTGTGCCATGCCAACAGTCTATGAAGCCAGCTAGCCTTTGTCTGAAACAGCCTCTTCAGAAATCTATAGAAGTCAATGAGCAGACTGAGGTTTTGGCCTGCAGTGAACCCTGCAGTGTGTCTGTCTGTCTGCAAGCTTGCTTGCTTTTATTTTGGTGTTATACGATTAGGCAGCGTTCTGATGATCTCATTTTCCCGCGCCCAGGTGGAAAGAGCCAAAGAAGCCATGCAATGGGCACAACGGGGTCCCGGCAACACTGCCGCCATCATCGTCATTGTGCTCGTCATCGTCCTTGTCGTCGGGCTCGGAGCTTGTGGTGACGTACTTCTTCTGCGGGGAGGAGATTCCATACCGGCGCATGATGAAGACTCACAGCCTCACTCTGGGCCACTTCAAAGAACAGCTCCGCAAGAAGGGCAACTACAGGTGAGGGTCACCTCCAAAACACAAGCCCTGCCATAGTCAGTGTTGCCTTTTCGAGTCTAGGAGAGGAATTGAAGGATTGAAAAAGAAGTGAAGTTGTCTATAAAAGTTTAGGATTTTCCAAAGAGCCAGCCAGAAATGCATGGGCACTCGTTTGCAATTGGCAATTGTACCTGGAGTGTTAGGAGACACTTAAATCCATATGTGTGTGTCTGTATGTGTGTGTGTGTGTGTGTGTGTGTTTGTGGGGGGGGACGGCTGTAAAAGAGAACGTCATAACTGCACTCCTAAAAGGAAGACCAAGCGGGGGGGGGGGGGGAGGAGGAGAGATCAGTGGGTCTGTTTCGAGGCCAAGTGTCTCGGTCACATCTGCTGGTGATTTCCATGCGAAGGCTCCCTCAATAAGCGTGCCTTTGAAGCCACAGCCCTTTTCTCTCCTCCGCACAAAGACACGCACCCCTCTCTCAGGGCACACTAACATTCCTCCCAGGATTACCTCTGGGGCCGGCGTCAAGGGCACCTCTTCTCCCCCTCCATTCCTCACTATGCACACACTCAAGCAAACATTCAAGCTCTCACTTTATTAGTATTATTATTATTATTGTTATTAATAATAATAATAATAATAATAATAATGGCACCATACAAAAGTAATAGACAGTAATTTGTTTGTGAGTATACTGTTCTCACAGATCACTTAGCCCCTGCCACCCCATAAACACAGTTGAGCCTTAACCGGAAATGTTTCATGTGTCTCTGAGCTCTGATCACTGTGTGTGTCGGGGTGGGGATGAGGGAGGAAGGGAATATGGGGAGAGGGGGGGGCTGTAGTGTCACATTCTCAGTGGGCAGTCAACCAAGAGGAGGGCCTCCCATTCTCTGACCGCTGTTGATCTCGAAACTCTTGAGTCAGATCTACCTGTCTGCTGGCCTTCAGGGCAGGTTTTTAGACTCCGTTTCTATCAAGTCTCCAGGTCGCGCCGCTTATTGACTTTTTTGTGTTTTGTTTTGTTTTCTGTTTTTTTTTTTTTGTTGGCGTAAACTTGTCAATGAAAAGGAGCACTGTGTGTGTGTGTGTGTGTGTGTGTGTGTGTGTGTGTGTGTGTGTGTGTGTGGTGGTGGTGGGGGGCATTGGGAGCCAACAGGCTCCGCTGGCTCTGAATGTGTGGAATTGCTTAATTTCAATGGCAGCCGTTCAACTGAGAACAGTACAGGCCGGGGCTGCCAGGCAGGGGTTGGTGCCAGATGTTGCAAAGAGAAAAATCTTGCCACATAAAACATGTTCCACTGGAAAGACACCTCCCCCCTTCTCCCTCACTCAGTCTTTCTCTCTTTCCTCTCTCACTCACTGTCTCGCTCTCTTTCACACATACTTACTCTTTCTCTGTCAGTCTGTCTCTCGCTAACTGTCCTTCTGTCTATTTATCTATCCATCCATCCATCCATCCATCCAACAGTTTCTCTTTCTTACCTAATCATACTGTCTGCAATCATTCTCTTGCTTAAGAGCTTTAATAAGGAGTCCCTCTCCTGAGAGATGGGTAGCTTTCATTCAGGGCCATGATTGTGGCCTTGAATCTGGAAGAGGCCCATCACTTCACCCACATGCTGAAATGGGAACGGGAAAAGTCACTCCTCCTCTTCCTCGCCCCCTCTCCCCCCCTCCAGTAAAAGCCATGATCTCAGCCTTGCATCTTGAACCCCCACCTCCACCAGCCTTGCCATTTGTGTTTAATTAATATTAACAAAGGCCTTGAGAGAAAGAGGGGGGAAAAAAAACATTAAAAAACACATTTTTTACACACATTGTTTGTATGACTTTGTCAGCTTTGCTCATAAAAAGCGCTTCAGGAATGCCAGAGCCCAGCCACACATGGAGGAGGAGAGGAGGCATTTTTCCATTACAAAGCCAATCATTAAACTCCCCTGCTGCTCTTCCCTCTGCTGAAAGAGAGGACCTGGAATCATTAGGAAGCAGGCAGACCCCCAAAAAATGAACCCACGGCTCTCTCTCTCTCTTTGTCTCTCCCTCTCCCTCTCCCTCTCCCTCTCTCTGTTTCCCATCCTCCTGTTCCAGTCCCTTTCTTCTTGTCGTGTGGAGGTATAGCTATGTGACCCAGATGACCCTCAGGAGGATGCCGCCACCTCCCCACCCCCCTACTGGGCATAGCCCCCACTAGCTTAGCCTTCCCACCCTAGTGCGCGCACACACACACACACACACACACACACACACTAGAAAGAATGAAAAGATAGGGTTGGGAAATCTTGCGTACTGCTGCTCATGTCCAAAGGGCTCCTGCTAAAGAGGTATTTGAGACACACAGGTTGTGTGTGTGTGTGTGTGTCAGCCTGTTTGTGTTTGCAGGCAGACTCTGAGGCACCTGAAATTTCAGTCCATCTGACAGACAGCCGCTAGTTTTGACAGCAGGCACAATTAGGGTCCAGCGCCAAGTAGTGCAGCTCGTGCAGGAGCAGAGTGTGTTAAGCATCGCCTTCAGACACCACTTAATTAGCCCTTCAACTTTAATGAGAGCTTCTCCGCCAGGCTCCCCAACACGTTCCACCAGACTTTTCAGCCCTCCCAACCCATAGCAGCTCTGTGTGTGTGTGTGTGTGATAAATTTTAAAACACTTGCTTTTGTGACGGCAGTGGAGTTTCTGTTTTTTACTCAAGCACGGTCACCTTTTTTGTCGACGTGAAAATTAAAGACTAGTAGATGATTCTTAAAGCTTGTAAAATTCTAACCACAGCTACCATCACAGATAGTTTTTTGAAGACAGCCTGTTTGTGAATGGGACCGTCGTTTTTAGCCCTGTGTGTTTGTGTGTGTGTGTGTATAATTGGTCCTTGCTCGGTGCGACAACAACTTAACAACCCTCCTCCTCCTCGTGTTTTCACAGGTACTACTTCAAGAAGGCCAGTGATGAGTTTGAGTGCGGCGCCGTGTTCGAGGAGGTGTGGGACGACTGCACGGTCCTGCCCATGTACGAGGGCAAAGTCCTGGGCAAAGTGGAGAGAATGGACTGAAGTAAAGGGGTGGAGAAATGACACCCCTTGTTTCCCCAAAGCACCTGCCAACCTCAAATGGCGACAGACAGACAAACAAACAAACAAACTAGGACACCACACCGTAGGACACTTATTCTGGACTCAGTCATTTGTAAGCTAACCAGAGTTAATATATCCAAAATGACTGCAGGCAGGACACATCAAAGCTATTGAAGGAACACTAAACAGACAACAGCTAAACAATGAAGTACTCTGAGGAGCGGAGGAGCAAATGGAGAAAAAGAAAACCTATGGAATGGACACCATCTCCCAAACCCTCAGCCTTAGACCCAGTAGGGAATGGGATTCTGGGTATTGTAGTTCCCAGACAGGCCCCTCCACTCTGACTATAACCACTGAAGACATAGACTGTTTGGAGAGCTCTATAGGTGGTATGCACGAGCAGGAGCTCCACTATCATGTCTGATGGATGAACTGGCATGCCGTGGAACCTGCTATACTAACAAACCTATAATGAAATGTCCATACGTGTGCATATACATACAAGCCTTTATGTATATTTACATGTATTCACCACAGATGTTGTTGCTTTGATTTTTTTTATTTGTTATGATTTTATTTGTTTTTATTTGTATTTTTAAAAAGAAAGTTTATTAAGTATTTATTAAACTGTACACCCTTATTCCCACCCCGACCCCCACAAAGTCATCCCCTCGTCGTAAAGGAGGGACTAGCTGCTTTTACAGGTATGGGAGAGAGGTGTTTTTGTTGGAGCTGCTCCTAAGTTGCCAGAGCTGCCCCACATGTTGGCTGATTCTGGGCCAGGCCTGGGTCGGGTCGGGCCCAGTTACGCTCTCACCTGGTTACCAGGGAGACCAGCCGCCATCTTTGCTTCCTCTCATATTAGCCCATTCCTTGCTGTGTCAGAAGCCTACAGAGAAGTGATACCAGATGTGGGGATGGCAGGTCCGCTCTGAAACTTTATTGCTACTGATTCTAATTTACAAACAGACACACACACACGCATACGCACACACACACATACACGCACACACTCCCTGCCAGACTCCTTTACCATCCTCCCATTAAACCAGAGCTCTTCCTTTGTGCCTTTGTTTAAGGGTCAGGTGTTGAGGATGATGGGACAAAGCAGTAGTGAATAGTTAGCGAAGCGCGCTAAAGAAGTGTTCACCTAAAGCTTTTACCATCAACTTGGCAATTGTAAGGGAGCGTTTACAATGCTGTGAATCCAAAAAAAAAAAAAAACCTTAAAGATGCAAAACCCAAGAGCTCTTTATCCATCCCCTGACACAATTGGCCTTGTTTCCAACAACAAACACTCCAACCCTCCAACCTCTTTGGATCTGTCACTTTACTGTCAGCTGGTCATGGACTTCTCCGAATGTCAGTCCTCTCTCTAGGTTCCCCTGTGTCAAGCTCCTGTACATGTGGGAATGGTGCATTGCATTGCATTGTATTGCAAGCTGCAGAGACACTATTGTTATTATTGTTCTGTTCCTTTAGTACAGCACGTGTGCCTACATGGACTTCATACCATGTATTACCCTGCTTCAGGGTCTATTCTTCCCTTGGTTTTCAGAAGGGCTTTATGTTGAAAAGATATTTTTTATGCTTTTAATAATATCCTGTAATCATTGCTTTTCTTTTTTTTGTTGTTTTATTATGTTTTTTTTGTTTGTTTTTTACATTATTTTTTGTTCTATCTAAACTGTAAAATATACATTATATAAAGAGTTTCATTTAAAGATTTACATGGACCTATAATTATTGTAATTATTAAGAGATGTAGCCTTTATTAAAGTTTTATATTTTTCAAATGAAAGCGCTGTGTGCCTGTGGAATTTGTGTTTAATTTGTGTTTGCTCTTGATACCAACTAGCATGAAATGCCTTTTAATCTTTGAATGCTTTACTTCAGATTAATTCAGATTACTTCAGACTGCTTCAGATTAATGTCAAACTCACCAGAGATTTATCATGGAAAAGAAACACATATTGCCAAAACATATAAATTCTATATTATTAAGATATTAAACAATCCTATCAGCCACCAGAAGAATGTTAAAAGGCCATCATCACATTTGCAACATGTAAATGTTTACAAACAATATTTAGACCTGTTTTTTCAATGGAAAATACCCTGAAGAAAATGTACACGGGAAGAAAATGGTACTTTTATTTACTAGTTTAGTAAATAGCACAAAAGTAATAAAGTGAAGTAATAGCATAGACAGTGTTTAGCGTTAGCTTTTCTAGATATGAAGCATATGTGCATGTGTGAATTGTTTTCCTGGGCCACACCCAGTCTTGACTGGGGCTGCTCTGTGAGGGACTCCATGATTCTCCACCACATTAACTGGAGAATTTCAGCACTCATTAGAGTGTGCCATAATAACCATCTGCAGAAATATGTTGTAATTCTTTTGGTTGGTTGCCCGCATGGGTCCCAGGCCAGAAAACTCCAGCAACTTCTTCTCCCCCTCTGCAAGTACACTCTCTCCCCATCCCATCCCCTCCCCTTACAACACACACACACACACACACACACACAGGCACACACATACACACAGCGTCTCGCTGTTTGATCTCCACTCACTCTCTACGCCCATAGATAATCTCCTGCTGGCAGACTTATCCCTGTCTTAATTCTTTATTATTTTGAAATCTGCCTCTCGAGTTCAACCTTAGAGGAACCGCCTGCCTGCACAGAATTTGTGGAGTATTCGTGACCCCCCCCCCCCCACACACACACACACATACACATACACACACACACACACACCACCACCACCACCACCAACTCTTTTAAAACAACACACACACACACACATTTCATATGCATCCACACTACTGACACCAGGACCAGCAGAAATATAATTCAGCTGACAAGGCAACACTAGCTTTTCCTACCCGTAAATATCTTCCAATGGTTTATCAGCTTGGAACAAATTAGAATTGCGTGTATTTCACTAGCAGTATCTGTGGAGGTAATCTTGCAATAGCATTGCTGCATGGAAGGTCATCGTCCTCTAAGTTCTTTCTTAATCTGCTTTCTCTTTGAAAATCGGGTGAACATTAAAACAAAATCCCATCAAAGTGAGTGGGCTGAATAAAGAGTTCATCAGCATAGAGACTCAGACGTGCACTAACTGGGCAGAAAGTCTTCAAAGAGGCACAAGCTGTAGCCTAGTTCATTGAGAGTCTGGCATGTCTGGTTTGCACCGAAAGTCTGCACACCTCAAGCAGTAGCAAGGCTGCACTATATGCTAAAGTGTAATAATGAAGTTCTCTTTGGCTAAAAGCTAACTGGAAACGAAAGAGTGGCAGAGATCATCTCGAGTGTTACAGTTAAGGCTCGGCATACCATATATAGATTATTGTTTTCTGGCACTGACTCAAAGGAGAGTGTATCAACACAATAGGGTGGTGTGCAATATCACTGGTGGGATGCAAGCTAGCTAGGATCCAGCCACATGTTCTTAAATGTTAATGACCAATGAAGACCCACAACTTGTGTGTTAGGATGCAACTCACTTTCCCATATCACTTTGGCAATGGGGAATTAACGTTACATGATACAGAAATTATATGAGAATTATATGACACTCATAGTGTTGGAAAGACGTATTCATCTTTTCCATGAGTTGCAGCCAGTCTTTTTGGATTGTAGTTTTGTTCTTGAGTTTCCTGAAGAATTTTCGTCATCCTCTCTCTCTCCCTTGTTTGTTCTATTTTTGGGAATGGGAATGGGATGGGGGCAGGTCTGTTGGTGGCTACTTAATTAGCTCGTCTCTTTGTCTGCCTGAAACTAGAGGAGTGTGCTGTGGGTGGTTGGGATGGGGGGTTCTGGGGTTCAGTACAACCATGCAACCATAGCAGCAGGCAGGTGTAATCCTCCACCCACCATCAGAACCTTCAACCTCTCCACACACCCCTAAGAATCCCACCATCACCATCACCACCACCCCCACCCCCACCCCCACCACCAGCAGCAGCCCCCTCTATTCTATTTCTGCATGGCCCTCTGGCTTTAAAGGGAAACCCCACCCGGGCACATAGCTGGCATGCTTCGCTCAAACGTGTTGATAGATGGACACTGACTGTCGCGCAGTCATGCTGTTCTACACCCCACCCCATCCCCCCATCCTTCCCCTTTCCCCTGCTTCCCCCCTCTTGTCACACAACAAAGAGGCTGAGACCGCAGCTCTCTGGTCGGAAGCCTCTGCGCTCTAATCAAAACAGGTGCCTTCGCTGCGCGGAATCAGCAAGGAGAGGGCAGGAAAAAGAGATCCGTGGTTATGGATGCCTATTCAGCATGAGAAAACAGACCGTCAACTTGATGCTTGACTGGAACCGATCAGTGGGGAAGCACTTTCTGAAATCCACATCACAAGAGTACAAAGAAGTACAAAGTATGAGAAGTTTCTTCAGTTTGATTTTACCTCCACTTTCTCTTTTTAGCCTTACTTGCTTAAGGTGTTTTAACAGTTTCATTTATTTATCCATGTATGCTGGTAATTGGCTTTTAGCATGTTTTTGGCCATTGTAAACAGGCCTTGTATGCGACAGTTCGAAGCGATTCCTCTATCGCCCCCCAGGCTGTATTAGTGCAGACGCCAAGCCTAGCCCATTGTGCCAGGAGCCTTTGTAGATTTGCAGCGGAGGTTTTTAAATCGCCTTTTCATCCATGGGTTCCCAGTTAGCATATTTAATTGCCAGGTAAAATCATTTGTTTACAATCCGTTTAATTATTTGATTGTACAGTAACCGTGAGGAGAGAAAGACGGTGAATGAGGAGAGGAGGGGGAGAGAGAGAGAGAGAGAGCAGGGTGAGAGAAAGAGAGAGAGAGAGAGAAGAGGGATAAAGAGAGACAGAGAAGGAGGGAGAGAAAAAGAGGCTCTCTTGCCAGAATGCACATCAAAGCTGTGCCTTGATGTTGATGTTGAATGGGCATTAATGGTTTCTGAAGGCAAGAGATTGCATGAAAAAAGAAAAGAGAGAAAATGAAAAAAAAAAATTAAACCCTTCTCTCACAATCCCGCCAGCAATCTCAGTAAATGCATAAACATGGGAGCCCTCTGCCAGGGAGAGAGTGAGTGAGAGTGAAAGAGAGACAGAGAGAGAGAGTGCAGGGAGTGCTTATGAGTTCAAAAGGATGGGTGAGTTTTCATGTAAGTTTAGATTTTGAACATTGGCTTGGCTGCCGGTGCTGTGCCTCTTGCCGTTTGAACCTCTGCTAATGAACAACGATTGTTCACACAGACAGAAACAGCATTTAAATGAGTGATTTTCCCCCCATTTAGTTCAGCACAGTTTCAAGTAAGTAGGGACACTTAAAATGCAATTAAGAGACAAATATCCGACGTAAAAGCCACTGGGCTTCAACATCCCTAAATGTATACTAGGAAGGAGGGGGGGGGGGGGGGGGGGGGGGGGGCGGGGTGTTGGAACAGGAGAAAAGGTATTTTCCCGAAAATATCATCCTAATTTCTATTTCAATAGAATTGTCCTGTTCTGGATTCATCCCAAAGGCTAGAACAAATGCTTACATACACTCCTCTCTCATTCATCAGGATGAGGCTTCCTTTGCAGTTCCTTGCACTAGACTGAAGACTAACTAAGAGCAGCTGTGTTTCTCTCTCTCTCTCCCTCTTGCTCTCATCTGTGTGTGTGTGTGTGTGTGCATACATGCATATACATATGTACAGTATGTGCATGTGCCTGTGAGACAGAGAGAAAGAGAAAGAAAGAAAGAGCAAGATGGTTGGGTTGGAATGATATTGAAGTGAGAGAGAGCTGAGTGAAAAGGTATGTGTCTGCCATGGCCAGCAGTAGTCCTAATCCTTCTGCTCCAGCATGTTCCATGCCAACAGACACCTCCAGGGCATGCGGTGTCCTCAATTCATTTCACTTCAACTCCGCTCCGCATCCGATTGGAATCAACTGAATTCAGTTTCATCCTAAACAAGTTGATTCCATTCTTGTCTCTTATAGTTTCTCCTCAGGGGGATCAGCGTGAATCCCTCCACCCCCTCCAACCCTTTACAGTTCACTGCCTGTACGTATAGAATAGATTAGCCATTTCTAAACACATTTTTTCACCATTTGGAGAACACTGTAACTCTAAGACCCCCACCCAACTGGCCAGGTACATTGCCATATTTTCATCAAATTAAACATTTTATAAATGTACCATCAAACTACAGTTAGAGGGTGAACAGATTCCATAGTACAGATAATAGATTAATGTAGAAGGGAGAGATGGATGACTCTGTGTGTGTGTGTGTGTGTGTGTGTGTGCGTGTGTGCACGTGTGTGTGTGTGTGTGCGCGTGTGTGTGTTGTGTGTGCGCGTATGTGTGTGTGTGAGCGCGTGTGTGTTTGTGTGTTGTGTGTGTGTGTGTGTGTGTGTGTGTATGCTGATGTTTGTGTGGGTTGGTGTCTTGATAGTCATACTGCTAGGCCTAATGCATCCTGTCTCTGAGGTGGGGGAGAAAATTAGGGGAAAGTTCTCTCCTTTTCATGGCCACATAAGAGAACTCTCTCCTGGACCTTCCAGAAAGTTCTCAAGTCTGCCAAAATGGTTTTGGGGATGGAAGTAATTCTAAGTCGGCCGGCAAGTACGGTGAATCAGTGCTGTTTGCACTCGGCTGGTAGTAAACCACTTTTACTCAATCTTACGAGTTTTCCACACGGTCTATTTTTAAGCCTACTCAGCACCTGATTCATCTTCATTCTCACGGCCTCTGGAAACCCATGAGCCATTGACAACTCTTAACCATCGCCTACAGTATTCCCCTCTGGTTCCAGAGAAAAAAAGTTTTTGTCTTGGTGAGAAACTTGAGCTACAGTACCCAAGCAACACGCCTATAATTTACGCTTATGGTCTACTTACAGAATAAAAAAACCAACAAGACGCGGCGCACGTTGGCTCCACCATCAGTGTGGCCTCAAAGATTCCCCGTTCAGAATAGAGCACTTGCTTTCGAAAAACTTGCATCCATATATAATATCGAATTGGTTCCATTTCATTTTGTTGTCCCTCGGGAGAAAAAAGAAAAAGAATGGAAGAACCAAAAAAAAAAAAAAGTGTTTTGTTTACCCACTTTATTTCGAGTGACTCCTTGTCTGGAAGGAGTGGACACTGTCTATTTTCACAAGGCAGGCCTCTGTGAGGGACTATTCTCCACACGCCCTCCTGGGGAAGAGCTGCCGTCTTCGCCGAAACCACCGTAAACACCAGGAACAATTTCGCTGGCAGGCCCTGTATTTACAGAAGGGGACCACAGACGCTTTTAGCCTGCTCTCTTTAGGGCCCCGGGCCGAACGGGGCCAAGGCAGCTCGGCCTTCTCACTCTGATCGCCGCCGCCGCCGGCAAAAGGGGGATGTGACCCTGTGGTCGCCTGCGGGCTCCTGGTAGTCTCCCATTGTGTCTTGAAGCTTCACAACGCTTGCCACCGCGCCCCCCCCCGAACGCTCCCGATAACATGATCTTCCGTGGCATCCAGACAAAAAAAGTCCCACATACCAGTGTGACCAGAGAGAATGCTGTGTCACTATATCTTTCGCCCTGAAATGACTGCTCTATGGCCTTGCATATGTATTTATGTGCGAGCGCATGGGTGGACGTGGACCTACATGATTTCATGCTGTGTTGTGATATAGAAGTAAACTATTCTAAACTTTATGGTTCTGGCTCCAAACACGCTGTAATGACACATTGTATAGCACACATACGATTTCATGGTCCTGCTTCATTGTCAAGACATCTTAAATACAGTGGTTTGCTGAATGGCACAGATTATTTATTGCACTGGTGGTTGAAAAGAATTCACTGTGTGCTAGATGCAGCTTTAATCTTGATACGAGGGAGGGTGGGTGCTTATACAACTATTTACAGCAGAGTCACATTTATGGGTCCTATACTGGTCACAAGTCATGCTCTCGTCCCCGCGTGGCCCGGCTGCCTTTGAAGTGAACAAAACAAAAGTGGGCCTGCCGTTTTTTTTTTTGTGAAGCGCTGGCTCTCGCTCCTCGCTTAGCCCAGCTCGCGTCGGCGTCTGTGTTCTTCGGGCGGCCTGCCGCATACCTCCCGGCCCGCAGAGCTGGATTCTCCAGACGACTGTGGGGTCCGTGGTCAGACCACTCCTGGTTTGGCCCGCGCCCCACGGCCCATAGTGAAATAACACCATTCCTCCAGTCACGTGACCCCCCCCCCCCCACCACACACACACAAACACACTCACACACACACACACACACACACACACACCACCCCAAGTCACATGGTCTGTCAGAGTCGCCCCAGTCCCACTTAAGAGGGCCTCGGAGCTATAAGAGGGCCACCTTCAGAGAAAAGAGGGAAGTGAAGGGCCTCCCTCTGGCAGGGAGAAGGGCTTTAAAGTCTCGCCTTGACGCAAAACAGACAAACACAAAATGGCTGCTCTCTTGATTCCTCTCACTTCCAGCTGATAATAGCTAAGGCCTGTGAGTGGCCATCTTTTTTTTCCCAGGGTGAAAACGAACACAGACAGCGAGAACGCAATGCACCACACCACACCACCAACGGCGATGGACCGTGGTAAACAACTCGTCACAGAGGGTGCTGATTGCTGTGTGGTGTGTGTGTGTGCGCGTGTGTGTGTGCGCACCATTGTAGACGGCTCATTGAGAAAAACGGTTAAACAGAGCACTGCAAAAACCCCTGTGATTAAGTCCTAGCAGCCCCCCTCAAAGCACCTGGCTTTTAATATGTCTGTGTATGTGTGTGTGTGTGTGTTGTGGTTGTGTGTGTGTGTGTGTGTGTGTGTGTGTGTGGAGGTGTGTGTTCACGCATGTCTATAACAGAGAGAGCAAGCGAGTCTTAAAACCACATGAGTTCCATCACTGGCTTAGCCCTCTCCCTCTGACTACGTGGCTTAGTTGACCATTGTTTACTCTCAAGCCTGCACACCTGTTAGAGATTGAGGCCCGCACACACAACTCAGCTGCAAGCCATTTAGGCTAACACCCAAGTAGACGACTTGGCCCGCGCGGCTCTGATTCACTTAATGAATAATATATCTCTCTCCTAAAGCCATTTTTAATGATGGGAAAAAAACGGGTGTGTGGTGGGGCTGGGGGCATCGCATGTATACGTACACAGACGTGGGGGATCGAGCTGGGGACAGACTAACAAGGCAGACTCGCCTGCGCGTGAACCAGCGAGGGGAAACCGAGGACATCGGAGAGTGCCGCCGGCAATCTCACACACACACACACGCGCGCGCGCACACCCACATGTAGTCGTTCAGCGCCACCGTAGTCAGCCTCTTAGTGAACAGAGACAGAGAGAGAGGGAGAGAGAGAGAGAGAGAGAGAATCACCATTTCCTTGTAGAGTCAAGGGCCACACACACACACGCACACACACACAAGCTAACCTCTTAGCGAATGATGAGAGAGAGAGAGAGAAATAAAAAGAGATAGAGATAGAGAGAGAGTATCAGCAGTTTTCAATGCCTGAGCTTCCATCGTCAGCCATGTTTGTCTTGCTGACAGTCACAGTCAGTGTGCTGCCCTGGTGGAGGCGCGGTGGCGAGGCACGCATCTCATCTCTCTCTCTCCAGTCAGGCTGGCTCTAAGTGCACCAGCAGCAGCAGCAGCAGCAGCAGAGAGTGGGCATTGTGAGGACCTGGCGCCACTGGGCCACTGGGAGACAGCGAGCCTGGCTCTTCCTCTCTGGGTCTGAGTCTGGATGACTCACCAGTCTGTTTAGTTCTTTTCGTTTCACTTGTCTTTAGTTGTTGTTGTTGTTGTTGTTGTTATTGCATTTTCTTTTTTGTTTTCCTTTTGGAGGAGCAGCACAACGAATTTTCCCAGATTACGGAGTACGGAGAAGAGTTCTTCTTTTGTTTGTTTAGTTTTGTTTACTTTTGAAATGTGACCTGCTTTAACTCTGTCTTGGTGCTTTAACTCTGTCTCAGTGCTTTAACTCTTTGTGCTTTCTGTTGGCTTTGACTCTGTTTCAGTGCTTTAATTCTTTGTCTTTGTGCTCCTTAGTGTTTTTTGGTGGTGACCTTCCTCCTGGTGAGGGGCTGGGGGCTGAATGGAAGGCAAGCAGGGAGGAAGAGAGTCACATACACACTCATATCCATTCCCAGCTTTATGACAAACCACATGTGCTTCTGAATCCCCAGCATTTCTCAGGCAGCAGCACGTGATTGGGGGATGTCAGGAGTGTAGTTGGGTGTGTGTGTGTGTGTGTGTGTGTGTGTGTGTGCAAGCATATGGTTCTTGTTTGTCCGCTCAGCTTGTTCTCCTCAATGCACAGGGGGGATATGTTCTCATAATTATCTGCAAAGTACTGCCCTGCTGCTTTGACTGATTGTGCACACAAGAAAAATCAAAGCTGAGTTAGGATACATCTTTGTTTTTGTTTGCATGTGCTGGTTGGACTCTTTTTTGGGGGTAATGAAGGGAAAATCTTACTATTCATCTGGCAGAGCCTTGAAGATAGCCCCTGATAAGTGAGATAGGACACAGGAGTGGGGGGGGGGCTTTCATGAATCACCCGTGTGGAAATGCTTAATGCTCTCTCGCTCTTTTTCCCACTTCTATGCCCTCTCTCTCTCTCACTTACTTACTCACTTACCTTACTTTTTTCCTCTCTTTTTCTTCTTTCTTTCTCTCCCTCTCTATAACCTTTTCAAGTTCACTCCCCCTTTCCCCTTCCATCTCTCCCTTGCCCTCTCTCTCTCTCTCTCTCTCTCTCTAGCTGACTCATACATGTAGCCATGGCCCTCTGGGCTGGGCAGCACTCTACAGCGGGCCTTGAGTGAGTGATTAAGGAACAGCACACATGTAAACCAACAGAGAGAGAGAGAGAAGTGGAGGGGGGCACCAGGCCCTGCACCTCTGTAGATACAGGCCAGGGTAGATGCCCTGTAGGAAGGAACATTCCATTCCACTCCGCACACACCTACCTACAGGAGCACAGTGCCAAAGAAGGGGAGGGGAGAGTGAAGGGGGCAACAGGAGAGTGTGTGTGTGTTTGTTGGGGAGTGTGTATGTGTGTTGGAGAGTGTATGTGTGTGTGAGTGGGTGTTTGAGAGTGTGTGTGTGTGTGTTGGGATGGATGGGGGGGGGAGTGACTGACTCTAACCCAATGATAGCTTAACTGGCTCAGTCTTTTTGATGGATATCTGACTGATGAGTATTATGTCTCAGCTGAATTATTAATGTCTTGCACAGGCACACTTAGGATGTTTTGAAGTGCAAATGCAAATTGTGTGTGTGTGTGTGTGTATGTGTGTGTGTATGTGTGTTTGCTTGATGCCGACTAGACTGAAGGTGCAGAGAGGCAGACCTCAGACCTGTCCAAAAAAAAAGAACAGGCTCAGAGCGTGTGTGTTGGGTTGGGACAGATGGACGATGATGGTGACGGACAGATAATCACCAGTGATGGAGTCGATGGAAGATAAGACAGCGTGACACGATGAGGGTCCCACAGGCCCGTGAAGTGGGACACAGCGAGAGCAAACAGATCATTTATTTATGCATTTCTTCTGGGCTGTTTGCTTCGCTTCTTGTCCCTAAAGTCACACTCCCATTTCATATGACAGGGGATCATAAGCAGCCCATGCTGGATGCCATAAGGGACTTTTATTATGACATTAAAATCATGTCCCCTTCCTTCAAATACCCAAATCAACAACGAATGAGAAGAGCCCGGAAGCTTCCATATGGAGGTGCGTAAAGGTGACTCTGAAGTCGGCTAATCATGAAGACTTGAGGCTGAGGTTGAGGAGTGTGCGACTGTGTTTTGGAACAATAGGGCAAGTTTCTGTGAGAACGCATTGTGAGCACACATAGCATCTATACGCTTTTGATCAACTGAGCCACAAGGTCTTCCCAACAAAGAAAGAAAGTAAAAAAACAAACAAACATCCAAATTAGAATGCCTTTGAAGTGTATAGGAGACAAACAGGCGGTGTGGGAGGACTACAGAGTGAGTGTGTGTAAGGCACACAGACTGACTAATGCTTTCTATGAATTCCTTGATCTTTGCAGAAAACACCTCGATGGTATTTTGACTTGCACAGAAAGCGCATTACTCTGTTGATTGTGTCAAAATTACCACAGAATCGTTAATGGATCATCTATTCTTTCCTTTCATTGATACTTTTGCAACATAACATACCTCATTGTATTGACTTTTTTGTTGACAAATTTGTGTGGCAAATATGTTTGAGAAGATCTTAATCATGCAGTACCCTTGATGGTTTCGCTCTGGTCACCATCCCAGTGCATTATGATGTCTGAGTCCCAATGGAGTGAGTGCACTTTCAATAGAGGGGTGTGTTCCACACCCAAATGTTTGTTGACATTCCAAGAGGAGGCTGCATGGTATGGGAGAAAGGTCGGGTGAGGCGTGTGTGCGTCGGGGTGGGGGGTGGAGGGTGGGGGGAGGTGGGGTGGTTTAGCAGGATGGAGAGAGTTTAGGGTTTGTGTGTGTGTGTGTGTAGAGTGGGGGGGGGGGGGGTTGTTGGTTGGAGGAAGGAGGAAGGACTCTTTGCCGAGAGCAGCACTTTTCTAACCCCTCCATAACACTCCACCAACGACCCCCGTAGTGATTCCTCTAGTAGGATATGTGAGAAAAAGGAAAGAAAGACAGAGAGAGAGAGAGGAAGGTGAGCTACCTCTCTTCACCGGTACTCCCTCTCTCCCCACCCCCTGCAAAGCCTCTGCCCAAGAGCTATCCATTTGAACTTCAAGGGGAGGCAGCCTGCCTGTGAAGACTTGAAACAGGTATCTTTGGGAGGCTTTTAGAAGTGCTCAGGCATGACTCCTTTACCTGGCGGGATGGGAGGCTTACTTTTGTTTGATGATTCAATACGTGGATACAAAACTGGTAGCTGGGGTGAAGAAGGAGAGGAGAGAAAGAGAGAGAGAGAGAGACGGAGGGAAGCGTGGGGGTTTGAGAGAGAGGGAGAAAGAGAGAGAGAGAAGAGAGAGAGCAAGGATGAGTAGAACTGGGGATGAAGATTGGTGTTTCATCCACCACTAACTGATGGCAAGACGGCTTGCTTTTTCGACAGGCAATTTAGCAAAACTTCAGATGCACTAGAGATGTCCTTCACAGACAACATCTCAGTCAGTAAAAGACATCTGATGACAGTGACTCCAGATCCACCATCAATCAGACTACGCCTCTCAAATCAAATAGAAACGTAGTATGTTTTTAATCCACACAGGCTAACATGCTAATGACTTGCCACAGTGTATTTAAAAACATGTGTATCTCACTACTGCGTCTGGACCATACATCAGTTTGTGAAATTGGTGGTCTTAAATTGGTTTAAATTGTGTGAGGAAACCTATCAATCACTACACTTTCACCATGTAGGGCTGTAAGCTCCTATATGTATGCAGAAGTCATTTAAATTTAATAGCTGGGTATGATTACATGCTGGCTTTAGCACACAAGACAGATGACCTTATTTCCATTAGATAAACAAGCTCTAAAGACTGAGCCGATCGTGCCATCCGCCTTTGGTTTACTGCTGGAGTTTGTTTGATGTGCATCAAAGGTCTCCCAATTTAGATCTGTTTGAACCAGATCTCTTGAAAAGCTTCGCTCTGCAGCTCATTCATTGTGTTCGATGAACAAACAAACTTTGAAAAAAAAAAAAAAAAAAGGGAAAAAAATCACAGCGCGTCTCGCTCCCGAAACGAAGCGATGCGCACTTCACAAGGGCACGTTTGAATCTCTTCGAACGACATCAATCCAGATCTTTTTAAAGCTGCACCTTTCTCACATACTTTAAAAAAGACCTTTTCACTTACGAGAAAGAAATGAAAGGAAGAGGGGGGGAGTAAAAAGGTTTGCAGACAAAAGAAGGCAAACGACCAGGCTTCGGTCTCTCTTGAAGATGTTAAAATTAGCGTCTTGGTACAGAAGAGAGAAAAAAAATCAAAGCGCTAGCATTAAAAAGCGAGAGAGGCCTGAAATGTCGACACTACCGGGTTAAAAAAAAGCGACCAGATGTGAGAGATAGCAGGCTGACTGTAGTGTCACTTCAAAGGCCTCGGTCTAAGAAAGGCTAGCTAATACAGTAGCGACTTAGAGGACACACACACAGGCATATACGCGTGCCTTTGTGACCAATGTGGCCGGCCATGTCTGCACCGGACCGGTTCACAATTAGGGGAGCGTTGCTCCCTTCTCAATAGGCTATCGCCAGTACAACTAAATCCTCCCCCAAACCACACCGACCTCACCATTCTTCAGCCTCCTGGCCCTGAGGGGGGTTGGGAAAGGGGGGCTGGGGTGGTCCTGCTGGTGTTGGAGAGGTCAAGGGGTCGAGGGGCCAAATTTGACGCGTGACCTGGGGGTTGCCTTTGGTCTCTCTCTTACTCTCCCCCCCTGTGATGGCCGCCTTTCTTCTCTTGTTATGCCCCAAAAAGATGTCCTCCTTTGAACTCTACAGTAGCTATAGAAACGGTAGGAGTGTCTAGCGCTTCGTCTGAAGCTGTCAGCACCTTGCTGGGCAGCTCCACCAGTTTGAAGTCATTAAATGGCAGCACACGCACAGGACACACTGACACATGTGCAGACACAGGCTATATAGAGACTCCCTGATGAAGAGAGTCCATCCCCCTCAGAGGAGGACCATTTAATTGGTTCAGTTACCCACCGGTGATGGACCATATGGGAATATAAAGAAGCGTAGGGGGAACAATAGGTCATAGGTTTCCACAGGTACAGCCAAAGTTTGTGATTTGACCAAGACATTTATTTTTTTTCACCTCAATTTTTCCTCATCTGAAGCAGCATATTTCTTGTAAAAAAAACTAACAAAAAAAACCTTGCTAACCTCCATTAACATTTTATTAAAGACTCTGTTTTGAAAAGCACTCTCTTGAATCCTCAACGGCAGATATCTTCTAAGTTCTGTGCTTCATGCGTGTGTCTACCAGCCTATGTCTGGGTTCCTTATGACTTTGAGCTTTGTGCAATTGCAGCTCAAATTAATTAAAGTCCCCCTTGGAGGGGTGTTGTGCTTTGGGCTCATTATTGATGTCATATGTCAGTGACACTCTCGGCCAGGACTCACACTTGTCTCGTTTTGCGGGGGCTCAAGTGCCGCGAGTCTCCATGAGCACTTAGCGTGTCTGCCCTGTCCCCGGCTCCGCTCCCCTCTAAGTATTTTGTTAAGAGTTTAATTTTCCAGTCCTCGGCACTTCAAAGGGCCACGAATCAAGAGTCCGCCTTCCTCAGAGCGCTCATTCCGAGATTTCATTCTTTTCATTTTCGACGGCCCTTAAATAAATACGTGCAATCGGGCTCCTTATTTTCAAGCCAATTCATTTCCCGTTTATTTATTTTAAATGAATATTATTAGTTGCCCCTGCCAGAGAAAGGCCTCTTATGTTAATCCGGGGCCATCAAAGGCACCTCTGTCTAATGCTTGCTTATGGGCCACTCCTTAACAACGATTTGCCTCACAGTCTTAGTAAATGAGCTCCTCTCCCCAGGACATTCTCTTGCGCTTGTGATTTCTTCTTTTTCTTCGCTGGAATGAAGAAAGACACTTTTTGGCTTTGATCTTTGACTCTTTTCCACTTCTCTGTGTTTTTGTTTTATCGGTTGGGCTTGTGTATTCTAACATCAATGGAATTGCGCTCGCAAGAGAGAGAGAGAGAGAGAGAGAGAGACAGAGAGAACATGCTCCTTCATTATGGGGGTCCCAGATAAAACGTGAACTGGGGGGATTGTCTGAGGCCTGTGTTTGAAACAAGGCCATGTCTTGTGCTAAAGATGCCAGGACCATGTCTTTATCTGATTAGGCCTCGAAATGGCTGAGAATGCAACCACCCCACCTCCATCATCTCTGCACCTCTATGGCAGTGCCTGTGCATGGAGACTTCAGTGAGTTCAGTGGTCAGACCCACACACTCTGTTTACAAAACACTAATTAACTGACACAAATGTGCCAATGCCATCTGATGAAACATTTTGATAGGTATAGTTTGCCCTGATTATCCTTTCAGTTGTATGGCAAAGCGTTTTTACAGACAATTAGGGCCGTTTGGATGGTAAACTTATATTGTCAAAAACAACAACAACATAAAAAAGGTCCTTTTTTTGCAAATTTCCAATATTATTAGTACTGACATTGAACTCATTGAATACTTTGACAGCTGTCACCCAGTGTGAATGTGAGTAGCTGTTTCTTTGGGTAATCGGCACCTGATCGTTTGGGTTCTCTGTTGAATCTTCTTAATCTGGTGCTTCCAGCTCAGATCTAACATGCTCAAGTCACTTAGAAACCCTGACTTTACACTCAACAGAGGCAAGATCATACGAAAAGTAGCTAGAGTTGGCAATAATATGTCAAACCAAGTTCCTTTAATCAGAGATTATGCATCAATTTGGATTACTGTAGGCCTTCCCCGAGGGAAACGAAAGCCAATCCAATCACTTTTGATGTGTGTTTGTTCTAAAACAGTCAGTTGACTGCACACATTTCAAATGGTAAAAACATCAAGCAGTTACATGCAAAGAGCTATAGCATATTCATTTTCAATTCTTTGCCCATTCCATGGGGCTGACACTCGCCATCACTACCACTCTTTAATCATATGTACTCACATACATCCGTATACTGTAAATTTAAAGACTGACAGTCCTGAGTACTTCCAATCATAGTCCTGTTGTATAACGTTGTGTTAGTAAAAATTTGGTACAGTGTAGACAAAATAGCGAACCTACAGCTTACGCTAACTGACTGGGCTATGGGAAATGAAGCTGAAAGTGAGCCTATAGCCTCATTCAGTTAGTGTTAGATGGTGGTTCGCTATTTGGTCTATAATGTACCAAAGTCCATCATTCTTCATCATAACGATAGCATTCGCGAGTTTGAACAACAGGGCTGTGGTTGGAAGTACTCCATTATTTATCACTTTTAAACAACAATATATTAAATGTAAATCTTGGAATAGGAGCTGTTATGCCCTAATCTCGCTGTTCAGTGGCTCCATATGATCCCTTGCTAATGAGCCCAGCAGTGGTATCATTTCTGTCTCTCTCTGAGTATTAATCACGAAGAGAAAAAATGTCTTGTTTTCTTGTCATCTTCGCCTCTACCTTACTGGCTGGTACCTGCAGCATGGAGAAGCCACTTTCCCCTGTCTCTCCTCTTGGCAGCTGACTCCCTTTCCTCTCCCTATGTCTCCACAGGAAATAGATTTGGCCCTCATTTTTTCCCAGAAAGTTTCGAGTTGGGATTCAATACCATCTCTGTGCTCTGCTTTGCTCTGCTCTGCTCCTCTCCTCTCTTCTCTGCTCGCTAATAATCTGTGCGACTTTTGTCTTGGCTTCAAAGAGCTTGGGCCTAAGAACAAAGACTCCTCTGGTCTCGTATGTGTTAGAGAGAAGGGAAGCCACTTTGAGGCGCAACTATGCCGAGATTGGGAGACAAGGGGGAGGCGAAAAAACACATGAAAAAAAATAGCATTTGTTCTTTTCTCTTTCGCTCACTCACTCGTTCACTTTTTTATTCTAATCTCCCATTGTCTCAGAGAGAGACAAAGGAGTGCCAGATCAAAATAAATAACTATCAGACTATCAAACGAGTGCCACCCCACTCTGATTCCTTCTGCAAAGACTACAAGGGAAGAAGAGAGGGAGCGAAGGCTAGACTGAAAGAAGAGAGAGAGAGAGAGATAGAAAGGGAGAAAGAGAGCGAGGGCAAAAGACTCCCAAGCCACGTCAGATGGTTGGTCACTGCATTGCACAGCATCGTTCCCAGACGCCCTTTTGAAGAAGGTGTTGTTGGGTCTGGGGTGGGACTTAAAGACGCATCATAATCAAAATGACTTGTAAAAGAGGAGGAAAAAGGCCAAAAGATGAAGAAGAAGGAGAAGAAGAGGAGGGAGGAGGGGGAGGAGGAGAAAAAAGGGGGCGAAAGATCAAGCTAGCACTCGGCGGTCCACAAACGGTGGTACTTTGTTTGCGCACTGCACGAGCTGATAACCTTTAATAGGGCTGAGAAGGTGCGGTGGCCGTGGCCTAGCAGCCCTTTGAAGCGGCGTTGGTTGCTCTTTCCTGTTTGTGCGCTGAACGCAGGTTGCAATGGGAAGATAAAGTACTTCTGAAGGATATTAGGACTTGAAAGTCCCTTGGCTATTCACTGGCATACATTTGATGTTGTTCTTTTGCTCCGCTGGCAAATTAGCATATCTTTTTCAAAGGCGCCCTCTGATGAAACGTAAGCCTTTGCCATCGTGTGTTTGCTAAAAGTCATAAATGATAGAAGCACATTGTCTATGGGAGTGACACATGAAAGTGAGATAACCAGATTAGTCATGATGAATTGGGCTTCTTTTCTTCATCTCTCTCCCTCTCTTTCTCTGTTTCTACAGACGTTTGCTTTTTTCTTCATCGCCCCATCTTCCTCCTCCTCATCCTCCCCCTGCTCCACCTTCTCTTTTTTCCGGCTGCCTTTTATCTTCACACTTCTCTCTTTCCTGAATTTTTTATGGTCTGAAAATTTCACATCTTTCCCATAAGCTGCTGGGTGGGGCAACATTGCCCACATCCATTCTGAATTTCACTCACCAAAATGAAACACAAACTGAGGTCTCCTTGCTATTTCCTGCTGGCTTCTATTGCTCAAACCTATGACAGCTCAAAGTGGTAATCAGCGCCGTTTTGGAAAACTAAACGAGCGCGCCAAAGCTCCTTGGCCAACCTAATTCCGATGCCAACTTGAGTAAAACTGCATGCCGCTTTCCCCTGCACCGCGGCAGACGGAGCATACAAACGCCACGGGTGACACCGCCAGTGATGCATTATTCATCAGACACCCCATATTTGGTTGCCGCTCTGCCATATTGATGATGATCAAGCCACATTGGGAAATGGGGTCTGAGGAAGCCATAACACTGAAGCTAAACTCTCTTATTGTTCAGATGACTAATAGTGTGTTGGCGCACCAAAATCAGAGGAGTTATGGTGAAATTAAAACCAAATTGGGTGCTTATTGGAAATGTTGTGGTTAGTGTCCAAACCCTCATCAAGTCATCAAGTCATTAGGGTTGCAATAACTAATCAGGGTTGCAGCAACTAATCAATTTTCAATTAGTTGACAACTATTGAATTAAACTTTGGTAATCTATGAGTTAGCACTATTTTTTCAGGAAGACACAATCCTCGGCTTTGGGGGATACCAACCCTGACTTTAGTTTTGTTTTCACTGAAGAAAGATAAAAAGAATCCAAAAACCTCATTCTTAGTAGCACCCACCTGCTACAGGCTCACTGGGTTTACTGGACTAATGCTGCCCCTGTACAGCTGAAATCATCACCTCTGGCCCTGCAGTGATCCAAAGGCGGGTAAGATGCAAACAATCTGTGTGATAGTCCGTCATGTACACTCACACATAAACATGAAACACTCCCTGATCCCCGCGTCCATGTCCTCCTGTGTTTCTGAAACACATGTGTTCTGACTAAAGCGCTGTTCGGGGCTGCGCTTGCACGCAGTATGATTGACAGGAGCACCTGACAAACAGTGCACAGAGCACAGCCCAGAGCCTGAGGTCACGCCATATGGAGGGCTGGACACAAACAGACCTCCATACCTCCTTTATCTGCTTCTCTTTGTTCAGATGAAACACATCCTTTAGGCCCTCAAGGGCCCTCGCCACCCTCTGCTTAACATAATACAGGAACTGACACGATGACAGTTTCATTATACATTATTTGTTCTTCTAGCAGATGTGCACACATAAATAACACACATGCAAATCGCACACAATAACGTATATAGAAACTATATGCTAAATGCTAATTTAGAGATGAAAAAGTCTGGAGAGGAGTGTGCGCTTGAAATGTTACAACTGGGGAGACCTTATTATTTAATAATCAGTGAATGGGCACTTCACTGTGCAGACTTTCTTTTTTCATCTTGACATGTCCTGTTTTGAGCCCAGCACCTGTACATTTCTGTGATGTGCAGACAACTAGACATTTGGAACTATGCTAATTTCTTAATTATATTTCACGACACTTCCCTCGTTGTGGTATTTTCTCTTCTTGGTTTCTTTCATGTTCGTTCAAGGACTTGGTGCCGTCCAGGGGGCAGCTGTGGGAAGTTCCAGCTGGTGTCTTTATTGCCTGTCTGACCAAAAGGTGAATGGCAGGTGCTTTGTTGGCCAAATTAGCTTCAAGTGGGTAGAGGAGCTGAACAATCACAGAGCTAATCACAGCTGATTAGAGAGAGTGTCACTAGCGCGCACATGCACACACAAGCACACACACACGCACACGCACACACACACACACACACACAGAACCCCCCAACTCAGCACTACCCTTGACTTCTCTAAACTTGTATGGTGCTTGGGGTCTGCTGAAGAGCACCTGGGTGCCACCATCAGCGGACCTTTACATTACCATGGTGTACCCTGGTCACCAGGCAACTCCAAGGAGACCCTCCTGTCCTGTCTAAATATCCAGCTGAAGGAGGTTGATGTGTTAGGTGAGGGCATTGTTTTTGTCTTTTCACTTCTCTTCTTCCCTTTTCTTTTTTTTTTTGTGGGTGCTCTCGCTAGCCTCGAGGGTGGATGAGAAGATAAAAAGAGGCTGAAAATTGACGAAAAAAAAAAACAAAAAAAAAACTCTGAAGTGCAAATGGAGGCCCGGGTGCAGATGGGTCTTGTTAGCGGCTACTCACAGGTCGCCACGTGTCCTCCAAAGGGCTCTTTTTATGTGCTCTTGTTCTTTTTTCCTCTCTCTCTCTCTTTCTCTCTTACAATCCCTTTCTCTCTCTCTCTCTCTCTCCCCCTCTCTTTTTGTCTGCATGGATGGTATAAGGGGGTAGGGGGTAGAAGAGGGCGACCATAGATGAAAGTAAGCCAGGCACCCAGCTCCTGCTCCTGCTCTGTTTGCTGATTAAATATGCTAATATAGGCCACATAGGGCTTTGATGTCAGCCAAACAATGGCGGGGTGGGGATGGAGGTGGTGTTGGGTGGGAGGGTGGTGGGGGTTGGGGGGTGGGGGTGGTCGTGGGTTATGAGACGATGTAATCCTTTATTTTGTTGCGGAGCGGTGACGCCCGCCTGGAATAAGTGACAGTGCAGACCAATCATGCAAGGGTGCTGTCGTAAGCCTGCCCACCTGCCCCGACCCGCTGCTAGCTCTTATACTTACACTAGAAAAGGCAGAGAGAGGGAGAGAAAGAGAGTGTTTATACAAAAAGAAGAAAATCCTGCCCTCTAAGATAGAGTTTGGAGGTAGAAAGACAGCGAGGCATGTTTTGTATAAAGACTGTACCTTTTCAGATACCTTTGTTTTGCCTTATTTTGAAGGCAGCATAGATATCCTTGGTGTGTCCTTCAATGTCCAAAGTTCTATATAAATACACAGCCAGCTCCTGACATCTTGGTAACAGTGTCCCAACAAAACAACAGAGTTTGCCATCTTGCTTTGCCATTCAAAACAAATAAATAAAAACAGTTTGCCATCTTGCTTAGCCGTTTAAACCAAATAAATAAACAAAAGAATTTACCATCTTGCTTAGCCGTTCCAAACCAACTTTTTAGCTGGTACCGTGAGGCTTGCCACATAAAGTTACTTGTTACACTGTGAAAGGCAGCATGGCTGTTGCCTGCTGCATCCATGTTTTGACCAGACACAATAAAACACTTTTTGTTCTATACATTTTACACAACACAACTGTCCCTTGGCAAGCTTTGTGTGGCATTGTGGAAAAGAGATAGGGAGACATGAAAAACATTGTCTTCACAAACTTACTTACTCACTCACACACATTTTCTCATGCTCGGTGACTTGTGTAGCATATTGAGGGTTGGAAATGAAATACTTGTGGGTTTTTGTTGTTTTTTCTTTGCATATCCTCACTGACATCATGTCAGCCCAAAGCCCATAAATCCTTAGATGCTTTTGAGGGTGTTATTTTATATGCGGCGTTCCAAAAGGCTTTCAAAGACAACAGAAATATAATAATACAACATAGGAGTCATGAAAAACATCATGTGCCAACAGCATCCCAAACTGCATTAAACTGTGGTTCAGCATAAGAACACACATCAGTCGCGCTAAACATTGGGCAGGAAAACTTGTAACAGTTTAGCTCTTTGTTTTTTAGCAGCACGAGCCATTATATTTACAGCCTGGTTGCCCCGTAAAATTAATGATTCCAATTGCAATGCTCAGCAGCTCTTTGTTCGTGACCAAACTTGTGCAAACAGTTTCTGTAAACACACTATTTCATCCTTTTGGTTAGTCTGACATGTTTTCATTCAACAAAAAAGAAAGCACTGTGCTCAACAATTAATACGCCCCTTTGTTATGTTAAAAACTTTGCATCTCAAATAATGCCATGGCCACTATATTTCTCTATTCCATTAATGCCAGTTTTTTTTTTTGTCTGGTAGACCCCAGCATCCATTATAGGTGTGAGTGTGTGCATGTGTATGTGTGCATATGTGTGTGGGTGTGATTGTGTGTGTGTGTTTGTGTGTGTGTATCAGTGTGTGTGAGTGTGTGTGTGTGTGTGCCCATGCTTGCTGCTGAAGGGTTAATTGGGAGCACATTATGCTCCCCAGCATTTGGCTTATTTGTTTCAGCTGCGTTTGGTGACATTCATCCAGGCGGACGGGGGGCCAAGGCCAAACACCTGTCCCGGTGAAGAGGAGCCATGCGAGGCCCCGCGCCGTCTCCCTGTTTGGCTATTAGCATATCAATGCTAGCAGTTGACACCTGTTGTCTTTTTTGTGGGCAAGAGCTTGAACTATAGCAAAGGCAAAGCAAATGGAAAAAAAGGTCAATCAAATTGAGTTTGTGGACGATTTGATTGTGATTTCCCAGAGGGGTGGGAAGTCTCCCTTCTTCTCACGCCCCTAACGATTATCGCTAAGTATGAATGAAGAGCTACAACCTGACAACCTCAGAGTTTAAACTAGTGAAAATATATTTAGGGCATAAATATTTCAAGGTTTCAGCAAGAAGGTGATCATTTTTTTTGTTAGACGTGTGACGTCACATGATTTTTGTTACAAACTCTGCACTGGTCACACACACACACACACACACATACAAACACCCAACATTCACGGGTATACAAAGGTGATCAATCAACAAGTACTCTGACCGTGGAAAAGTATGAAGTGGGATCAGGTTTGGCGACTTTGAGATTGTTATGGCATCGCTCCACTCGTGCGGTTCGAAAGCATCACCATGGCTGACCCACCCGACTGCCGCTGTGGGGCTCCAACCAGGAGAGACTGTAGAGAAAGAAGCGAAGAGAGGGAGAGGAGAAAGGATGGGAAGCCTTTTATCACTCTCAAAGCTGCAAGCCTTTTTGAGGACACTCTTAGATCCCCTACATCTCTGCCATTGTTCTATTTCCAGGCTGCAGTTCTTTTTTCTCCCCCCTCTCTCTTTCTGTCTCTCTCTCTCTTTTCTTTTTCCTATGTGGAACAATAGGAAGCCTCCCCCCTCTCCAGTATTCCTCTATTCTCCCTTTCTCTCTCTCTTCTCTCTGTTCTTCTGGCTGGTGTGCAGCTCTGTGGTGGGGAGTGGATGTAACCCAGTTACAGATGATTTTCATGCTTTTCTGTATGTGCTGAATCAAATTCTCTAGATTTTTCTATCTTATTCTTTCATTCTGTGTGGGGTACTCTCTCGCTCTCTCTTTTCCCTCTGTGTCTCTCTTTTTCTTTTCCATCTTTCACCATTGCCTCCGGTGACAACAGGCTCTATCCACAGACAACAATCTTCACTGTCAGCTTAACAAAGCTCAACATCAAACATCTCCCCCTCACCCACTTATACACAAAATACACACACTCATACATCTATAAATATGTGTGTGCACACACACACACACACACACACACAAACACGCATATTACACTCGACCCACCCACACCCCCTTCACCTTTCAGGAGTGTACCTTATCTTCCCTCAACCTCTAATCTTTTGGGATGCCAACGTACCCCACACCTCCTTCCCCCTTAACCACTCTGTTCTCCTTTCTTCTTTTCTCTCTCTCTTTCTCTCTCTCTCTCTCTCTCTCTCTCTGCGGGTTGCTCCTAATGAAGTCTGGACTTGTGTAATCTCATCCTGATCTGCCTCTCTCACCTCTGCGCACTGACTCAGGTGCCTGCTGACAGGAAGGCCATTGTTTGGGCGCTCTCGCTCCGAGGGCCGCCTGGCACAAGCACACACCTGCACTCAACAAAGGGCTCCTTATTCCTCCCTCTCCCACCTCTCTCTCTCTCTCTCTCTCATTCTCTATCTCTCTCTCCAACTCTCTTGCTCTATCTCTCCCTGCTTCCCTCCTACTACAGGAACGCACCTCCAACTACAGAGTGCCTCCAATCACCTCTTTATCTCATGAGAGAAAGAAAGAGAGAGGGGGGGAGGAAAAAATGAAGGCAGATTACAAGCCAAGTTGTTGTTTGCACAAGCTCATGTCATATTTGATTACATTAGACAGGGGATCAGGTATCCTTCAGGAACAGAGGAGAGAGAGAGAGAGAGAACATGCAGGCACAAAGACACCAGGCAGATGATGAGAAGACAATAAGGAAAGAGGATGTTAGTATCTAACCTACTCTCTTACAGTCTGATGTTAGTATCTCCCTAACCTACTCTCTTACAGTCCGATATTAGTATCTCTCTAACTTACTCTCTTACAGTCTGATATTAGTATCTCTCTAACTTACTCTCTTACAGTCTGATGTTAGTATCTCTCTAACTTACTCTCTTACAGTCTGATGTTAGTATCTCCCTAACTTACTCTCTTACAGTCTGATGTTAGTATCTCTCTAACTTACTCTCTTACAGTCTGATGTTAGTATCTCTCTAACTTACTCTCTTACAGTTTGAGGAATGGCAAGTGGATCCTGGAGGTATGCAAGTGTGTATCCCCAAGTGTTTTGGCCTATATCTGTGGCATGCAATGGGAGGTGAAATCTGAAAGATTTTTTTTTCCTTGTAACATTTTTAAGTCTCCCAATGTGTGCAAGCTTAATAGCTGTTCCTGCTCACATTATTTTCCTTGATTAATGATATTATTTTGTGGTCATTGAGAATTACTGGTTTCTCGTGTTCTTTTTATGATTAAAGTAATCAGAAAGATCTTGACTGCATGATTTCCAAACAACACGGCCAGATGAAACGATAGCTCCGTGAGATGTCACAGACTTCAAAGGAGCCTCGCTATTCCCCCACAGCTGTAGGGAGTCAAGTACACACAACCCCACGACATCACAAAGGATATTAGCGATGACCTTCGGAGGTGACCTTTACTGGCGGCAGGCCCCATCACCTGCACCTGGACAGCGGCATCATGCATCAGGAGCCTCCGCAACCTTGCAGGGGTCAGCGTGCAGACAGGATTTGCTGTACGGTGAAATAATAAGATAAAATGGTGTAGAGGTCAGAGCAGTGTCAGTAATGTCAGTGTTGCTCATCTCCAAGATAGAATGGCTCAAGATGTCAGGGATTCGCCCTGCTATTAGGGTTGTGGCTTTTCCACAACATCATTTTTTATTGTCTGGGCCCATCACAGACCAGTTCCACATACACCATTTTGGTGAACCGAATGTGACAAAAAATATCTCTTGTGGCGCAGGAGTAGGGTTGGGTTTTTTTTGTTTCTGCATCTTGATTCTGTTAGCAAGGTGATAGAGGAGTGGAGAAAGAGAGAGATGGAAAAAAAACAAGAGAGGAAGAGAGCGTCTGGCTGGCATCTGACCACAGACGAGAGCATAAGGAGAACATACCCATTTACTCCCCATAAACTTCTGATGGATGAGCCACTCACACACTAACACACACACACACACACACACACACACACACAACCTCATGGGAAGAAATAAACAGATCCGTTGCCATACGGGCCATGTGGAAGGCCAGCTCGTAAACGACGGCCTTTACCATGACACGATGAACCTCTGGAGCTCAGGGCCTGGAACAGGCCAGCGTGTGCGTACTTTCCCTTGGTCTCAGATGTGTAACAGAATCTTTCATCCCCCATAAATACTGTTTACACCTACGATAGGGCCCAGGAGGAGCCTCGCCTATATGTGGCTGCGCACAGACTGTGATCAGATGCTCGGCCAGGGAGGTCGAATGGGAAACTTTCTACCCCACACAGCTGATGATTCTGAGAAAAAGATGAGTACCAGATACAAAGGCAAAACACAGGATTTTTTCATCTCTCCTGTGTTTAGGAGCTGAGGTTACCAGCTTAAGCTCTTGACGGGCTACCATTTAGAAAAGCTAGATTTCTGGAGACCTTGCTAGTCTTTGCTGTACATGTAGAAAACTCCTGGCTTCATTATGGCACATTTTTCAAAACAGTTCTAAGTGAGTTGCTTCAGGACGTGAAATCACCATAAGTCTCCCTCCTGTGATGTCATTGGAGTAACACAGCAACCAGGGGAGTCATTCGACATAAAAGTCCTCCATTACATTAATTACACCCTGTGCTTCGGAGGGGGAATTTTTCAGACGCTGTCCTCTCGGTGACTTATGGTATCTCACAACCTCCGTCTCCGCGATTCCAGCGAGCTCCGCATGATTCGGGAAAGCCTGAGCCACTTCCCTTTCATGTTTGAAAAAAAAAAAAAAAAACATCTAGTGTCTGCTCACACCCCCCCCCCCGCCCCCAACTCCTCCACCCCACCTCCACACCCCTCCTCTCCTCCCCAACTCTCCACACATGAAATGCAAACCGTATGTAAATGCCGTCTTTGATTGTGTTTAATGTCTCCATCATATAAGGTACGGCAGATTAAGGGGAGAAAATGGGGGTGTAAAGCGTTCTGGAGGCCCAGAGGTTTCGGCATGGACAATTTTTTTTCCACGCGTAAACACGCCGCAGTGGCGTTAAAAAAAGGCACGCCGGACCCCTTGCTGTGAGGATAATGGAGAGAAATTGTTTAGCCTTAAGATGAAGCGATAGAGTGAGATGGGTGGAGGCGAGAGGAAAATACGCCTCTCAAAGTGCCTCTTCTCCCTTTGTTCGCGGGGCGCATCGCAGGCCGAGCGGGAGGGGTTTTGCTGCTAATTGATTGATGGCTGATAGTAGCAGAGGATGCTCCAATCACCTCCCGAATTGTTGTGGATGAAGAGGGATTGATCAAAGGCAAGATGAAGTGGAGAACAGTGAAGCCTTGGCCTCCCCTCTAATGAACACCTCAGAAGTTTTGTCTGTGCTGAGCATGTGTGTCTGTGGTGCTGGTGGAGAGAGACAGATTTCTGTTTCTGTCTTATGACGCTTCCCTTCACTTATTTAGGTAAAGTGTGTGTGTGTGTGTGTGTGTGTGTGTGTGTGTGTGTGTGTGTGTGTGTGTGTGTCTTAGTCTTAGTCTGTGGGTAACTGTCATTATTACTGTTGTGTGTCTCTGATTGATTTCACATAGGAAGAGGGAATAAATGTGACAAGGAGCATGCAATTCTTATGTATATATTTGTGTGTGTGTGTGTATTTGTGAGAGTGTGTGTTTGTGTGAGTGTGTGTGTGTGCGTGTGCACGCACGTGTATACACGTGTTTGTGTGTGTGTGTGTGTGTGTGTCTGTCCTGTACTGGCAGTGAGCAGGGTGTCAGAGATGTGCGTTTAAAGCAGATCAGTGGGCTCCTGACCTTTTCAGCTCAGCTCTGCCTTTGGTTTGCACACACATCAAAGACTTCAGACTCCCAATCCCATCTGAGAAGAGCCTATCCACTGTGAGCTCTGTGTGTGTGTGTGTGTGTGTGTGTGTGTGTGTGTGTGTGTATGTGTATGTGTCTTGTGTGTACAGAAATGGGTAAAGGTCTCATGCACACGCCCAAAACCCAAAGCCATATTTCTGCCATCACAGACAACCTTCATGAAAAACATGCACTCATCTACAATGTATGCACTTATTCCCCTTACACTAGCATGCACGCACACACAAACATGCACACACACACACACACAAAAATTCCAAAACACACTTTAAAAAGCTCTGTGAGCATGAGATGAGCACATGGTTTGTGTTGAGCAGTGGAGCCCTTGTGTGTGTGAAAATTGCATGAGTGTTAATGTATTGAACCGTGTAAGTGGTGTGTGTGTGTGTGTGTGTGTGTGTGTGTGTGTGTGTGTGAAAGTTGCATGAGTGTTAATGTATTGAACCGTGCGAGAGAGAGAGTGTTGTGCACAGTGTGTGTTGGACACCCTCGGTGAAGGCAGACAGGCCAGGGCTGGAGCTAGGATCTCTTTTGATGTGAGGATCTGCAGGGGTGTGGAGTGTTGCACGAGTTATGCATGTATGTGTGTGTGTGTGTGTGTGTTTGACTCCCTCCTCCTCTGTCGTGCTGTCATGATAGAGACAGCTACGTTTGTCTTCCACAGGCTTTGTCATGGGTCTGTCAACCAGTTGGCGTTTGTGTGTGTGTGTGTGTGTGTGTGTGTGCGCTCATTGTTCAGGGTGTGAGTGAACATTTGCGAGGGTGTATGTCACAGAGAGAGTGTTTTTGAGTGAGTCTGTGTGGACCTGATAGAGAGAGCAGAAGGTAAAAGCTGACATTTCTGAGGACTATGTTGGGTCAGGAAAAGGTAAAACCTGACAAAAACAAAACAAAACAAAACAAAAAAAAACAACAAACAAACAATACTGCAACTGCATTGTTGTTGACGTAGACATTTTTGAACACAATCTGGGTAGCATTTGTAATGCCTCCCTGTTTTGACATAATTATGTATGAATGTTTCATAACAATGGTTACTGGGCACTCATCACAGCAAGGCTGAAACTGTTTTCCTGAGGACCCCTTCCTACCGCATCCTGCTGGAGAACCCGACAGGCCCAAGTCCTGGCAACCACAGGTAGCCATGATGAAGTTGGGCTTGACAGCTCTGTATTCATGAAAGCAAGAGAGAGAGAGAGTGGGGAGAAGAGAGGAGAGGAGAGAAGTGGAGGAAGCAGAGGAGGAAGAAGAAAGGGAGAAACTGTAAAAGGAGCGAGAGAACGGCTTGAGGAGCAGAGACAGAGAAGATATGTACGCAGATATATGCACACACACACACACACACGCACACACACACACAAACATGCAGACACACATACAGACTTTGGCACTGGACTCAAGCTGTTCACAGTTGCAGGTGCAGGCTGGGGGAGTATGAAAGCAGAAAGGAAGAGAGAGAGAGAAATAGAGTGAGAGAGGGAGAGAGAGAGAGGGAACTGTCATATAACAGAGAAAGAGACAGAAGGCGAGGAGGAGGAAAAGAAGAAAGGTGGTGAAAACGAGGGAGAATGGAGGCAAGTGTCTCTGAGAAGTGGAGAGATAGCAGAACTGACTGGGAGGGAATGTAAAAACTGACAATTGAAAGAGTGTCACTCACACCTCATGATATACAGACACTGAGGCAAACTTGATGTCCTGGGCAAAAAAAAAAAAGAGGAAAGAGAGGAAAGTGAGGAAAGAGTAGTCATGGGCCATCAGCTAAGTCTCTCATTAAGTCACAGTTCTGTTCAAAGACATTCCCACGTACCATGAAACCAGAAGCTTTTTTTATTAGAAACAGTGGACTATTCTCCTCGTTGGTGTTTAGATTTCTTTTTATTTGTCTGTCTCTTGGTATTCACTCTGTCCCTTTGCTGTGTAGCTGTTTGTGAATAAAGGAGGTTTAATGGCCATTTGTGTTTAGATTTAGCTGCAGTTAATGATTAGCACATTTAAGACTGTGCTCTGTCTCAAATGGTTTGTCATGGTTAGTCAGTAAATGCTGTAAAACTAACAAGCAACTGGCAACAGATTTTTTTTGTGAGTGACTTTTAATAACCTTGTTCTCTGATTGATACACAGTTAATGATTAATATAATGTAAAACACTGTTGCTGACCATTTGGAATGCATTAAGAGTTTTTTGATTTTTTTTTCCGTGGTCGGTCTGTAAATTCTGTAATACTGACAAGCAGCTGGCTGTGGAATTTATATGAGTGTCTGCGACAGGAATGATGAAAGCAGACTTCATTCTGTGATTGTGTTCAGGCTATCTTTGCCTGCGCGTGGGTGGGTGGATGGATGCTGTCGGACCTAGAGGAGAGAGTGACCAAGAATATTCCCAATCCCCCTCCGCGTCTCTCCGTGGGCAGTGTATTCTAATGAAGAGCTATGGACACTAGTGATGCTTGTCTCTCTGAGCCAGCTGTATGGATCTCCACTATAAATCCTCTCACAAACATACACCATCATCACTCAGCTTCTGGAGTGTTCTTTTTTTAAAAACACACCCACAGGCGGGGCATGCCTGTCAAACGAAGACATAAACAGACACTTCACTGCGCCACATTCACGACACACTGAGGGAACTGACAGGTAAATACATGATATAAGTCTGGGCACATGAGATGTTGTGTCAATGGTGAAAGATGAAAATGGAGAGACGGTGATCAACAGTGAGCCTGTGTCGTGAGCAGAGACTGAAACACAAGGCTTCCTCTCAGACAGTACAGGAGAGGGTGCAGAAGGAAGTGGAGCTTGCCCCTCTCTTTTAAATGAAGCATCTTGAAACAAGCCCCTCTTTTGGCCTCCTCTGGCAGGGAAATCGAGTAGCTTTCACAAAAAAAATGCCACATTTTCAGAATCATATTTTCTCTCTCTCTCTCTCTTTCTCCTGCAAAAGGAATCGAATTCCATCACACTCAGTGAGCCATGTCTTAAAGACAGAGCTGTTGACAGACACCAGGCATGGAGACATGGGAGGATAGCTTAAGATTTCTGCCTTTGATGAGACATAACAATATCCAAATCCCCATCCGCCTCCTATTTAAGTTACTGAAGGCTCTAAAAAAGGGAAGTTCTCCAAAGTCGCTCAGAAGCTTGTGCTTTAGGTGAGAAGGAGGCTTGGAGGAGTGTGTGTGTGTGTGTGTGTGGGGGGGGGGGGGGGGGGGGTAGATAATGTTTATGCATTAGATTTCAAAGCGCTATTTTTTTCCTGCTCGGCAAGGAAATTCTGATTCAAAGGTGTACTACTTGCAAAGAAGATCTGAAGGTTTTCCCTTCCTTCCTTTCTCTTCTTCTTCTTCCTGTCTCTTGGTCTCTCCCTGTTATTGCTTGAGTGACACACACTCTCTCTGTGGCCTCATTGGGGCTCTGTACGCTTGCTGTTCTTGTGTGTGAGCATTGTGTATGGTGTGTGATGGAGACCTATGGATGGATGTCTGATATAGCACTGTATACATAATGATATCAGCACTGCCGTGGGCTGAACGCGGAGGTGGAAGGAGACTTAAGGCTGTTTGCTTGGGGTAAACGCTCCAAATGTTTCATCTCCTCTGTGGGACTCCAGAATGTTTTGCGTGTGTTGGTGAAAAAGCACATACACTCACAAGTGCGGCTCACACACATTATGCTGTATCATCATACAAATTATAATGTGTCCTTGATTATGGATATACTGTCTAAAACATTGTAGTTACATAAGCTACAATATAGTGATATATTGCTGTGCACAAGAAATTATGATATAAAGTGAATCAATACACATAACACAATTCTTTATTAACAACACTGGAGTCTTGGTTTAAATAAATTATATAAAACATGGTTAGGGTGTCGAAAACGGACAATGTGCTGTTACCCATTTATAAGAGGAATAATTAGTGAGTTATAATATACCTCATAGCATTGTCACTGCATAACTACAACATGGCTCTGCAGTGTAGAATGCTAATGTTGTAACTTTATCATAATGTTTCAATCTATCTTTTAATATATTGCCTCAACAGTTTAAGTGGGTCGTCATAGATGGTAAAGAAAACTTTTATTTCAGGCTCTGAGATGTTCTAAAAAATTAGAGAGAAGGAAGGAGAGAGAGAGACGGTAGAGCTAGCCTGATGTGGCGGAAGGCCGCTAAGTGTGGCACCCATAAGTGTGATTAAAAATTCACACGCAAATGCCTCGAAAATCTGCAAGCCCTCTTTGAAGGCCCCTTATTAATGAGCTGATATAAGAAGTTAAACATTTGGAACGTGTAGGGAAGCGAAGGAAAAAGTGGCACTGTGGATAAAAAGGGGAAGAGGGTGGGGGATGGAGGGAGGGGGAGGTGAAAGAAGAAAGAGGAAAGGAAGGAAAGATTCCCCCCTCCTCAACTTTTCTTTGATGGGGGGTGGTGGTGGGGGGATTTCCGTGGGGCAGAAAAGGGAGGCGTGGAGGAGTCCAGGGGGGTTTGGATGAACGGCGCGGGGATGTTTGTCGCCACCGTCACCCTCCCTGGCGAGACACACTGCTCTAGCGTTCCCACAGCTGTACGAGAGATAGAGAGAGAGAGAGAGAAGGAGAGGAGAAGAAGGAGAAGGAGAAAGAACAGAAGAAGAGGCACAGATATGAAAATACAGAAAGGGAGAGAGAGAGAAACAGAGGGAGAACAGCACAGACGGTCAAAGCCGGGTGTCACCCCAAGGAAGAACTGAAGAGGCTGTGTGAAGACAAAGGAAAAAAGTGAAAAAGGCTGAAAGAGTTGATGGCACAGAACATGAGCCCGGGTAGAGGAAAACTCGAAAGGCACAAGAAACAAGGGGAACAAACAATAAAAGAGGAGATAGAAAGAACAGAAGAACAACAAGCAAAAGAGGAGGGGGGGAGGGGTGGATGGTGGGTTTGGTGGTGAGAAAAGGCGAACAAGTCAAGAAAGAATGGAGAGACAGGAAAACAGGGAAGAGAGACAATGTCGCTAAAGTACAAAGCTCTGGGAAGCGGCGTCTCCTCTGCTCTCAGCCAGCCTAATTCCTCCCAGCTCTGAGATGGGGGGTAAGCCTGATTAACTGGGCCACTTGGAGAGCCAGGGAGGCATTAATGTGTATGTGCATGCACACACACACACACATACAGAGGGAGTCACTCAGTGCAAAACAGTGGGAGTCTATTGCCACTTTGAACTTGGGCACCATTAGATGCTTGATGCAGCTCTGAAGAGGTCTGTTGAAAGGAACCTGAGCATTTATGATGTATATTTCTTTTTCTCTGTCATCTTCCTCTTCTGCCGTGACAGCCTTTGAAATCTGTCACATTCTCATCCAATTTATCAGCAGGGGGAGAGAAAAAATTTATCACTTTTTTTTTTGTTTTTTCTCTCTGAAAAAGGAATTTCTAATGTGGCCCTGTTGAATCGCTTAATCACACTTCAAAAGTCTTTTTTATGAACACCTTTGTGTCTTAATTTTGAACTCATTGGCTCTGAAAAACAAAATATATCATATTAATTTTTTTCAAAACATTTCTCTGTGTGACTTTTTACTCAACAATTTGCCTAATAATCAAATCAAACTGTTCCCCCACAGTGAAGTCTCCCATGTTTAATAACACCGAACGCACATACGAGCTAATAATGATGTCTTTATTAGCTGTCTGTAAGATAACTCTCTGACAGACAAAAGCGTTGCTTCAGCTGGGCCGTAAACTTTGCCACTCTGACCTCTGGCCCTCGGCAGCGGAGCGCCTCGGAGAGATAAAAGATCGGAGGCAGTGACGTCTGGCTGCTCTCCTCCGCCGAGCGAGCGTATGTTTACACGGAGCGGTGGAGCTCAAAGGGGCCCAGCTGGAGCTCGCCAACAGCCAGAAGAGGAGGAGGAGGAGGCAGGGGGGAGAGAGGAGAAGGTGGGGAGGGACGAGAGGAAGGGGGTAGAGGCTGGTGGTGTTTGGAGGGGCCTGCCTGAGAACTGAAACTGACAGGGCTAATGGAGGGCTTGCAGGGCCTGTGCATCATACTTGGAGATGCTGGTAGGGGAGATCTGAGACTGTAGCACTTTTGTTAAAGTTGTTTTGTGAAAGCCTGACTTGCTTGAATCGGGAGCTTAAAGCTCTGGATGAAAGCATCTGGCAAAATGAATGTGTAGCCAAGTCCAACAGTCAAAGGTTAGGGACATGATGCAGAAGGCCTTCAAAACATGGCATTCAGAAAACTATCTACAGACAAGAACAATTACATAGAAGGTATGCAAAAATGTAATTAGCTGGGTTGGAGACAAGGCTGGGATCAGAGACAGGAGAAAAAGGGAGGTTGGGTCGGGTGGGGTTGAGGGTCGGGTCAGGCTTTGTGGAGGGATGACAGCTGAAGTTCATCCCCAGTTCAACTGCAGCAGGGTCCCCTCGTGCCCACCTGTTAGAGCCCCTTGCGCTACAGTACCCATCAGCCTTTGAAAGGGTCTGGAGCAGCCTGAGCTAGTTTGGCCCTACTGTGGGCATTATTTCTCACATGGCACGCAATCTCTCCTCACTTGCACCTTCATGATGACAGGCCAAAACATCTTGATATGAGCTTTTTTGACTGATTCACTGAAAACGGTCTGACCAAAATAGTGGGTGATTCTTTTAAATTCTTTTAAAATCTGTCCAGACTTCTTTGGCATTAGCATTGACATCTGCAAACTTAGGGGTCGCAACCCAAAATAGGTCATGGACTTGTTTTTATTCAGTTGCCAATTGGCTGGCAATATAATTCATAACAATTCTTTTCTTGTTAAAAATAGGGCACACATTGTTTTTTGCTATGCAGACTGTTTGGCTCAATTGCTGTGTTCAAGGCTCTCTTTCTCCTCTTGTGAGCCTGATTTGAACTTTAGGCCTGGGTCACAAGTGGATTTTAACATGGATAAATTGGACAGATCCCTCAAAATGAAGCATTTGATTTTTTTGGTGCAAGACTTTTGCAAGTGTTTCAATAGCAAATATGTAAGACAATCAAATGTTTTCGTTTGTGTACATTACCATTTTCAATAGTTTGCTTCATGTGTCTGGTGTGTTCTGTTGGTGACAAGTTGGTGGCATGATCCTCCTAGCTATACCTGACATTCTGCTATGACATGGCCATAATATAAATATGGCTGCAAAGTACTTCAATGTCCTTCTCTGCATTTAACCCATCTGTGAATTAGTGACACACACACACACACACACACACACACACACACACACACACACACAGCCCACAATTAGGTGAGACACACTCACCAGGGCAGTGGGCAGTCAGCTGCTGCAGCACCTGGGGATCAGTGAGGGTTAGGTGCCTTGCTCAAGGGCAGCTCAACCACTTTCCCTTCCCACAGTTTTCCTACTGGTCGGAATTCAGACCATTCAGTTGCAGTTCTAACATTTGGTCACAGCTGCCCCAAACAACATTATTTGTTATTTGTTTGTTGTTTGTTAAGTTAGAGTAAGTTATGTATGAGAAATGGATTTTCTCATGTACTTGCTGAAATGTCTAGAAGTCTTAATTTAGTGATCATTCAGATTACCATGCTGCAATCTTATCTTCATTATGCACCATTGTGATAAAGGCACCCTGAATAAAGTACTTTTGTTTAAATTTTCATTTTATCAACAGAATAAAAAGAGTCTGTACTGTCCTTGAGGCCTGCTGTACTAAATTAAATAGTTTCATATCTAAAAAAAAACACCATCCTTTAAGCCATTTCTTTAACTTCTGAAAACTACATTGCTATATTGTTTATACCCCACAAGAAAACACAACAATGTCATTAGCTTCTCCTGCCCTTCATTTGATTGACAGTCATTGATTTGATTGACAGGACCAGGAGGTCTGACAGCCAATCACTGATTAGCACTGTTAACTGACCTGTCTGCCTTTTGCGTTATACATGACATCTACATGAGACTTTTCAATATCTCTTTTCTAATACCCCCGACCGACCCTTACAAAGACATATTTTATTCTACAAAATGACATCACAGAGGTGCATAAATGAAAACTTCTATTTCTCTGGAATTTTCTTGATGTTAGGAAATAGGCATTTTAGTGCCTTCTTTGGTTTATTTTACATAAGAGAGGTGGGGTGAGCAGTAAGGGCTACTTATTTATTTATTTTTTTCTAAGGATTTGTCGGTTAATTGAGTGGCTAGCCTCAAGCCTGCCTTGAGCCAGAGCAAGACAATGGGGCCAAAGCTTGACTGACTCGTCAGACACCAGTCTGGCACAAGAACAAAGAGGACAGTATTAGTTTAATGGACCTGTCTGCACCAGGATGATGCCATACATCAAATGCACTGATTCAGTGACTAGATGCCTGTATTTTTTCCTCTCTTCATGGCGTTTGAGTCTGTCAAGGAGAGAGTTTGACATGTCTGTAGTATATATAAAGACATGTAAAAAGACAAAGCTCTTTTGAAGGCTTCATTGTATTACTTTTCACCTGTTGTCAGTTTTTAAACAAATTATATTGTAGCCTTCCTATTGTAGTCTTCAAAGCCTTTTATTCCACAGTAGGCCAATGTAAAAATGTCACTTTGAGTTTATACTGAAATCTTAACTTTTTAGTCTAACATGATTATGAAAGAGAAGCATTTTCTCCTCTTATATACTTTCAATACTCCTGCCCTTTGCTTTATCCAGTGGCTGAAGAGCGTCTCTCCAAAGCATGAAATTTCAGCGACTGAACTAGTTTCTTGAACTTTATTAAAGTAGAAATAATATCAAGTTTGAGGCCGTGCATCCCCTGATAACTGTGTCTGAGATATTTGGCTGTGGATAGCGGCGTTTCACATCAAAGCCTCCGCCGATCCATTTCCATTTTATCTCTTCAGCATGCGAGGACAGCTAAAACTTTCAGTGCCTCACCACAACACCAGGGGGCACTAATGTGAATGCTTCCCTAATAACAGGGCATGTCGGCGCAAAAGCCATGACACATTCTGCTCTCCCGCTCCAGACCGCCATGGGACCTAGAGACTAAAACTATGTCAGTCTCCTATGGTTTAATTAAAAAAGTCGTGTTCAGTGTTTTCAACATAAATTTAATTATCACACCACAGAGGCCTCTTAAATTAATTTACAGACACATACATGCCTGATAATCTAGTCGGCGCACGGGATTAAACTGGCAAGTTAGAACTCTGTAACTCTGTGGTAAACTTTTTTTATGGTCCAAAGCATCGCTGGTATTTTTTGACAGTAATAGGCATCTGTACAGCTGCACCCCTCTGCAGTCCACCACTGCGGTGGGCTATAGTCTAGCTGGCTATCCCGATTGCCTTGTCTCTCCCCATACATCGCCGGGCTCTTGTGTCTAAATAAGCATTAACCCCTGCAGCGTGTCCTCTCTGTGTTCCCCGGGTCCTGCTGTTTGAGTGTCGTGAGCATGCCTTAATTTGCTGACGGGAACTTCTCACGCCGAGAGCGCCACGCAGGGGAGCCAAACAGGATTGGAAAGAAAAGGACGGAGCTCGCCACAAGATCGGTTCGGCAGAGAGCAAGAGAGAGAGAGAGAGAGAGAGAAGAGAAAAGCGAGAGAAAGAGAAGGAAAGAAAGAGGGAGCGAGCTTCAGAAATCATGAGAGAAACCCCTCTACTCTCCAGACAGACACAAACAGTGGTTTCGCCAGTTTTCTCTTTCTCTCCCTCTCTCTCACTCTCTCGTTTGTTCGTTCTTTCTAGTGAAAAAAAAGAGAAGGCTGCGTTGTTGTCAGTGGTAAAGCTGCTACCGCACCTGGTGTCCCACGTCTGCTCTTTGATCACTTGTCGAATGAAATTCCGCCGCTGGATTAAAGCAGGGGGAGTCTTGGAAGGAGGGCAAGAGTTAGAGACACAGACAGAGAGAAAGAGAGAGAGAGTGAATAAGCAAGCAAAAGAGTAAGAAAGAAAGGGTTGATGGAAGGAAGACCTGTCTGCAAGAAAGTCCCTTTTCTTTCGCTCTGTGTTGGTATTTCTATATGTGCCCCGTCCTTTGCCATAATTAGAATCAACGTGAATCACTGAATTTGTTTATGAGCTCACCCTGAGACATCCTCTCTCCACGCCAGCCCGGTCACAGAGACACCCATACAAACGGCCCTGCGAGATAATGAATGTTAGCTTTCATCTGCCCAGCACAAACGGCTGTCTCCATGTGAAGCCAGACATGTTCAAACTACAAAGAGCTCTCTGCTTCTGTGCATGCGAGCACAGCTGTGGAGAAAGAGGATCTGACTCCGTCTCTCTCTTTCTTTCCCTCTCTCACTCTGCTGTGCTCCTGTTCCTTCTCGCTAGCTCATTCCCATCTACTCATCCATCCATCCATCTCACTTCCTTCTGTCGCTATATTTCGATCCTGGCACACCTGTTTCCACACACTATCCTGCAGGCAGTCGCCTGCCAGAGGCGTATGGATCCAGCCTGTGGAAATCTGACAACTCAACTGTGAAATGAACTCATGGAAAAAGGCTAAGCAAGCAGTCGGGTCACGTGAGGGGATATCACATTCACTGCGATGGTTGGGAATGGGATCATTCCGATTCCGACACTGGTCACAGAGGCTGACAAACATGACTGAGAGGTCAATTGCGGTTGATTAGACAGGACACATTTTTTTGTCCCCTCTAACCTGAAGCCCTGAACCCTCAGAGATCTACTAGGCATAAATCGGCTTCATGGTTGGCTTACTCATGACAGTTAAAGGCAAACCAGGCAAAACTGTGATTTTTTACCCCCTACAGTCGTTGATTTAAAAAAAAAAAAATAGCAATAACATTGTACATTCACCGATCTTTGTCAATTTAGAATAGGAACCAACAATGATCATTTTTGTGCGTTATGTTGACTGACAAGCCGATAATAAATGCAATTTCAGTTTCATTCAGTTCGTTTCCTCCTGGTCGGTGTTTCAGATCCTGCAAGTGTAGTTACCATGGAATCTATGCTAGAGGCCATCATAAGAGCCTTCATTCACCCTGTAATGAGCCATTTAATCATTGAAGTGACTACAAAGCTGGTAAATTAACCTAAAAACATTGTGAGTGTGCCTTTAAGTCAGTCAGAGGGTTCAGAGGTTAGGAATTCAGAGTTTAGGACTTTTAGGACTTTAGGACTGGTTTAGACCAGACCAGAGTCTAGCCACTTTTGATTGCTCTGCCCCCTTTCATCTACTGTACTTCATGCTTGAAGTACATTGAAGTGTTCATTGATTCATTGGCCAACATCTTAAATCACAAATGATCAATAGTATACTATACTGTCAATACTACTTTCAAATTCATGGCTTGGAGCGAACGACTGATTCTACTGTTATAAGACTTTGATTACTGCCAGTACCCCAGAAATGAATGATATCAGTGATGCTATTGTAGAGAAATCACATTAGCGGCAAGACTACCCAGGCAGCTATAAAGCAGAGTGAAGCGGGCATATTTCTAATGTCAAATAGATGGCTTTTTATACTACCAAAGATGTTGCACATACCAATAAGCCTTAGGAAGTCTTGGGTAGATAAAACAACCTGTTTCAGTACTGCTAAAGAAACAGTGTAAATCAAATGTTTGGACACGTCAGAGTTCCCCTTTAATGTTGGCTGCTCACGCCTGCATTGCTTTGCCCTGTTTTTACTGATACCTTAATTCATGCAATCTGTATAAAGCCTGTAACAAATCCTAACAAACTGATAATATACGTTACCTTGGAAGAAGGGAAAGCACGGTGCACAGAGCGCCTGGTCCAACTTCAATCTGACAGTTGATTAAATTAAATGCATGAGTTATTCATCTGTCAATCACATTATCAAGGTGTTTTAATCGGACTATGAGTTGTTGGTTTAATTTCAGCTGACCTAAGGTGTTTACATGCACTTTAGTTGAGTTCAGTTTTCACCTGCAATGAGCAAACATACTGATTGTAATCTCCTCTGGTTGCTGACTGGCTAGGCATCGTTGTTGGCGATGGAAATGCAAATGCATTCTTTAGGGCCAGACTAGTACCTCAGTGAAATGAAATTGGACAGATACTGGTCTGGTTCAAACCAGGCTACAAATGATTTCAGAGTGTCTCAAACTGTAAGAGGGCAAATAACCCTCATTTGATTAAGTACATCAATGACTCACCTGGATCAGGGATATGTCACAAGATGTACTGGTCCAAAGGTCAAAAGGTCACACCATCTGCCAAATGTCAATTTATACCAGAGTCAGTTCCCCGGAGAGACATCTGTTGGACAGGTGATAATCATGAGCAGTCATACTGCAGGCACATCTGTGAAATATTTATTGGATGCCAAAGATGCTCCCATAATGCCTAATATTTGACCTTTTGACACATGAACACAGTTGTTTATGAGTTGTTTATGTTCTTTTTGTGTATTGACACACAAGCAATATCACCAAAATGGTCTTTAGGAGTGAAGAATGCCCCTTCAATTATTTTTCTTGTGGTGTCAAATGTTCTAGAAAGTGCTTCTGTGTGTGTGTGTGTGTGAGAGAGAGAAAGAGAGAGAGAGAGGGAGAGACAGAGAGAGAGAATGAGAGAAACTTCACACAGGGTCGCTGTGCGGGAGGCAGGCTAGATGGGTAGCAGCTGGGGGATCGCCATGGCAGCTGTTCCCACGGAGATCTCACCAGGGGAGCCGCGCGGCGTGCCTAGTAGGAGCCAGGAGAGGCCGGCCCTTTTGGCTCGGCTTCTGCCCTTTCAAAAACACGGCAGCATCAATGCATCTGAAACCAAATCAAAGCACTCACCAGGATCCTGGGATCGCTTGTGCCACTGCCACCCTCTCCACAGGCCGTCCGCATCTTTGCCCATCCGCCCTCCCTCCCGTCTGCCCGCCCGTCCTCTCTGCAAAAAAGTTCACACGGAAACCGAGGATGCTAAGCGAAATGGGTTCCCTTCACTGAGAACCATTGTCATGCATCAGTCTCTTACCATGGACTTGAACTCCAATTAGAGTTCAGAGAATAACAAGGGATTGAGGAAGGGCTAGAGTACAAACGGGGGTCGTTTCGGAGATGACTCAAGTTGAGGTCACCTGCTCTCACTGTCCCCTCTCTCTCTCCACAGCACCCATCCACTGACCCTTCATCTCCACTGCACAGCAATTATGGATTTCGCACGAGTACGGTGCTGGATGGCCATGAAAGGCCTCTGTTTTCCAGCGGCATTCATAGGTTTTAAGAGGGATAACGGGTGCTATGGAGATCGCTGAAGTAATTCTCTTCCAGCAATCCTCCTTGCCCTCCCCCCCAACCACCCCCTTTGCCATCTCAGCTCCAAAAAGCTTAGTTCAGCAATAGAGGATCTCAGCTGGAGAGAGGGGTCTCTGTGTGCTGGTCCCTCTTGAAGCATTGCTACCACATAGCGAATGTCTAATGCTCCTCAGAGTGAAGGTTTTCTTGAGGACGAAAGGGGTGTGTGGGTGGGTGGGGTGGTAGTGTGAGAAGAAAAGGGGCCTAAATAACCATCCTCCGGTCCTCCCGAGTGGGGAGTGGGCTTCGAGGGGATGGACGCCAGTAGCCCGCAAAAACTCCTCCTCCTCCTCCTCTCTGATGGCCGCGTTTCATGGGAACTTGGGCAGCGTAATCCTGCTTTGGCTGGAGTGGACTTTCTCTAAACAAATCCTCTCGCTGTAAGGCCTGGTGCTCCTTGAGTCGGTTCGGCCTCGCTTTTGCTGCTGCATAGGCCGGTGAGTCTTTCTTTCATTCTCTCTCTCTCTCTCTATAAATATATATATATAAATATATATATCTCACCCTTCTTTTCTCTCTCTCTCTTTTTTTCTCTCATGTTTCGTATAAAAGGAAAACCCTACCGTGTTGCAAATCCCCTCCTCCTCCTCCCTGGGTTGCTCTTCAAAAAGAGTGGGGCCAGAGGAGAGAAAAGGAGTGCCGTCTGAATAAGCCGGGGCAGCGGGGGACTGTCAGACTGAAAAACTAGCTGACCTGTGCCGAGGGGCAGTGGGGATAATGGAGTTGGCAAGCGGGGGCCCTCGGGTGAGAACGGGAGTGCTGGCTAGACCATTAGCAAACGGGAGCACAGAGGGCACACTGTCGCGGGCATCCTCCATCAGCCAGCCAGCCAGCCGGCCAGCAGACACAGTGGAGGGGGCCACAGGATGGGCAGAGCCCGGTGTCTCAGCTTAGGGACTGGTGCTCGGAGGTCATACAAGACCAATTGGTTCCCATTTGGATGAGTCACTTAATAAGAGATTGTAACAGTCAATGCATATTTGCACTGTGTATGCAACCATTGAAACTGTTATGGACAGACAAAGAATAGCTGGTGATCAAAAGGCTGTTGGGACAAAACACACCATCTTACACTTAATTTCTAAAATATAAAAAAAATCTTTCAATGGAAATTCAAACATTACCAATCTAACCTATATCCCATATCTTTTTGAGATTCAACATTAAAGGACTGCTGTCTATTTAACAAATTGAATGGGGCATACAGTGCAGTGAGGTGTATATTTGAGGTGATTTGTGAACGTCTATACGTGTGAATATGTGGGAAAAAAGTGGGCAGATGTCTGTAACATAACCCCTATGACGTCACACCCCTCCACTGTATGTGCTCGTTGTCTACCTACTGTACCGACCACTGAGAAAGAGGAGAGTCATCTTAAAGTGTTCTTGTAGCCTCCAGCATGTACATCTGCTACACAACAATATCTTGAATGTGAAGTTCTCCTTATGTAATGTGTTGTGTGGTAGTACTGTAGATTGGTTGTCGTTATGTCATTGCTTGATGGTTCATGTTTCCCACCGAACACGACTATTGCTTACGTCTTTGTTCTGATCAGGTCTCCTGAAAGCTGAGTTTGTGCTTACACACTTCTACTGACAGAAAGTTTTGAGTGACTTCAACTAACGCAATGTCACATTGGGAATTGTATTGGAACAAACTCTGCAGTGGCAAGACAGAGCGAGAAAGGGAAAAAAACTGGGGGGAAGAAAAGAGACTTTTAAGTAGGCTTCAATAGAGAGGGCCTTCTATTGACAGAAGCGCTCAAAAAACCCCTCCCTTTTCGCAATTACTTTGTGCCCTGGCAGCGTGTGCGTGTATTCCTCATGTTTTTATGTTCTGTGTTTTTTTCTCCTCAAGACCCTCTCTGATGAATCACCTGATGAGGCAACCCATCGCATCTGAAACGTCTTGCGGCTCCAATGTCACTTGTGCAGACAATCATTAGGAGACGACATGAAAGGAGGACAACACACAGAGAGTGGAAATTGATCCGCCTAATTCCGCTCACCAGAAGTACGCCTAGAACGCGGATGTCATCCAAATATTTTTTTTTTTTTTAAAAGAGGCAGGTAGTGGGCTCTAGCACGAACTTTTACTAACAGTTGAAACTTTCTCTTTTTTTTGGTTTCTGGCTCAGCTCATTTTCTTCATCCGCGGCAGGCCGACTTCAATGCTCACCCAGGCACCTGATTGCTTTAGCGGTTGAGGGAAGCGTCTCTTGCCGCTGGCCTGTGGCCTCGGACGTCCTCGGCTCTTTTGTTCGGGGGAGGGGGGCTCTTTTTGTCTTCGCCGACTGAAGTCAACTCGGTATGGTCTGGCCACATGCATCTCTTGCTGCACTGTTGCGACAAAAGCTTTGATGTTCCGTCCATGCACCCCCTACTGATGGTCCCCTACCCTGTTCAACAGAATGTTGTTTAGTTCAAAGCAAAGAACAGAGGCGATTCTCTGCTTTTAAATTATTAGCTCCCTAAGTCGCCCGTAATGATATAGTTTGACTGAAGTGTGCAGTTTATTAACTACATAAAGACGATATTATTAGCGCGGGGAAAGGCAATCGGCGGTTTCGCCTTTCAGCTTAGCAGCGGGAGTCGCACTGGCTTTGATCTCAATCACTGCTAAATGTCTTTGTGAGATAGTGGGAGCTGCTGGAACCAGCATGGGGACCAGGGCCACATCAATTATTAACTTTCTTCCTTTCTCTCCCTCTCTCTCCCGCTCTCTCTCTCTCTCTCTCTCCGTCTATTTCAAAATTAAAGCCTTCTTCATGTCCTATTTTGTTGTTTTTCTTCTATCTCTCTCTTTTTTCTTGTTCAAATGGTGGCTTGTCCGTGACCTCATCCACCGCAGTGTCCTTTCCCCCGCTGCCACTTGTGAAGGGGTTATGCCATCTTCAAGGTCTCATCCAGCATTGCTCTAGACTCTTCTCAGCGACATAAAGATGAGAGCCGCTGAAGAGCTGGCTCAGTCTCTTAATTGTAAAGGACACTGGAGAATACTCGTTTGATAGGGGCAACTTCTAAGAAAACGGTCTAATTTGCAGCTTACATTCATGAGCTTCTTTAATGAAGTCAACTATCGAAGACTTGCTGGGTTTGGGGGGCCGTGTTGGCCAATAAATGTGTCTATCTATACATCCCAAACTTCACCAGAGCCTTAGCCATTATGCAAGCACCTTGGACCACTCATGAAACAGGTTATTCTTTTTTGGTTGATTTTGTATTTGTGCATTTGGCAGACGCTTTTAACCAAAGTGCCTTACATTTTATCAACTATCAATTGCTCAAGACCAGTCTCCTCTAGAGCAACATGCCTTCCTCAGTGGCAGAACCCGCAACTTTCCAGGCTACCAACACGCTAGTAACCACGCAACCAAAACCACGCAACACCAAAATGATGAAAGATAAAAAAAAATATGAAGATCATAACCCCAAACCCTAGGTCATCTGGGAATGGCCACATCAAACAGCACACGCTGACCTGCTTTTGTTACTGAATGAAAGAAATGTGGAGTTTGTTGCAGTCATACAGTTATGTTATGCAACGACTGACCACAAGATGGCGTGGCTTTTTCATATAATACTCTACATAATATGTTACGTTCACAAACTGGGCAGCTCAGAGTTGTCTCTTAAAATCTTAACTTGGAAGAGGATCTTTTAAAATGATATTAACTAATTGACAGACATATTGATCTAAAATCAAAATAATCCATGATTGTGCATTTAAAAAGCAAATCTGGCAGTATTATTCAGTGACATTCATGAGCGAACCAGAAGTACAACACATTCATTCATTCCAATCTTCATTTAAGGACTTCTAGTGGGGTGCTAACCATTGATAAAGTATGAACAACAAAGAACAACTCAGGCTGGGTATTTCATAGTTCATCAATAAGGAATAAGGAAGTTTTTCACCACAAAATTCTCTCTTATTGTTAGTCTCTCTGACTGACAATAGGCATTAATCCCCATCAGTGATGTATTTCTGCCTGTGTGCTGTTATAGGCAGCTACAGTACCTGCTTGTTTATGGTGTTTGTCTTGTTTTCAAGAAGTCTGTCAGATGTCTTGTTTTTTTTTGTTTTGTTTTTGTTTTTTTTCCCTCTGTTGCAGCCTGACACTTGGGGGTTGTGATGTATGGTGTGCGTCTAAATATAACATGCACAACTGCGTTGAAGTGACAGCGTGGGAGCTTCATAGAGCTCTTTGTGTTCAACCTACACTGGAGCACAAGCAGAGAGAGACAGAGAGACAGAGAGAGAGAGAGAGAGAGAGGCACACATTCACACACTGATGCATGTATGTGCACGTACATGCACGCACGCACACACACACACACACACGATACAAACATGCACATACACACATGCATAATATCACTCTGTAATATACAAACCAACATCAGACATATCTTTATGAAGACAACATGATTACTGTGATTACCCCTTTAAAAACAATTAAAGTATAATATAACTATTTTGTCTCAGATGCTTTTAAAATACTGGGTGTAATATGTTACCATTTTTTAATTCCTTGAGATTAGATGTAAATCAAGGGAGATTTTCAAGGAGGTCAAGCTGTTCAAAGGGTTTTTTTGTGGGTGTTAACCTATCTGACACACAAACACACCCACACACAACTGGAAAATCAGTCTGTAAACTGTTTCAAAACAGTTTCTCAGTTATACTGAGCCACTCTCAGGGAACTGAAACCTCAATAAAACAAGACAATAGCTGAAGGCCTGGTGACTGTAGCACAACTTGGAAGTTATTGTGATCAGTTAGTGTTGCAAGACATATGATAATTTTGACCTCTGTACGACCAATAAAGAAAAAAAAATCCACTGTATGCGTATGCGTATCAGATACTAATGCACAACAGAAGGGGTAATACAACTGATATTATCTCATTACTTATTAAGATAAAAAGTTTATGTTGTAGCGTAATGTGACACTCTCGATTATGCGGACTGGAACTATTCACGTGTGCTCCTACTGTAATGTATTATGTTGCTCTGTCTTGGTCAGGATTCAGTGATCTTTGGCATAATGTGCGATAATTTCAGAATTTTTATGTGCTTGTTTATTGTAACCTGTATATAGCATCCTACTATGATTCTCTGACCCTTTGAGTGTTATTACTAGGCAGAAGGCGCAGTGATAGCTGGGATATATTAAGTGGCTAAAGGTTATGGACCATGTTGTGGTGTTTTTCAGCAGAGCATGTTTGGTGGCAGTGTTGCAACTTTGTGAAAACTCTTCAGAAGCTGGTTACAGTCCTGCCCCTACTAACTTTAACTCAGAGTGCCAATGTGAACGGAGTAAAATTGTTTGAAAAATAGCTATAGTTTAACTTTTTACATCATGTACAATAATTTCCCTCCAAAAACATCTATTCTGAGTCTTTGGTGTGATACTTTGATATAACACGATCTGTGATGGAGCCTAATGTTCAAACTAGTAGAGATGAAACTAAACTTAACTAAACAGTTTCTTCAGTCGTTCAGCCAAAGGCCTGAGAACATGTGTTCTCCTAATGTTTCCAATAGGTTCTCAAGGCATCAATTTGGTGTTGATGTTTTTGTTTGTTGTTGACAGTGACAAGGTCAGGTAAAGCTCACTCTTCGTCTTCTCAGTCTTCTTTTGACAGGAAATAGGAACAATGGAGGAGTACTGTGTACAAAAAAAATCTACACTGTTGTTGAATACCTCGCTCTTGTGGTTACCTTCAGCTTCACAAAAGCACCACTGAAACTCATAGACAGGAAGAGGGCGGAGATGATGTGCATTCCTGTGTGTGTGTGTGTGTGTGTGTGTTTATGTGCAAGACTGAGAGTTTGTCTGCGTGTGTGTGTTCGTGTGATCTCATGCTTTGCAACACTGGAGATGCTCGTGTCACGACACAGTGAGAAGTGCTCCTCTTGACTCGTCGGTAAGATTTGCATAGGTTGGGAACGTTTCTGAGGCAGACGTCCTCCGTATAGACAGTAAATGGCATCTTCTAGAAAAGGATAGCTGTGAAATCCATAATTTGGAATATTCTTGAACCCTGGATATCTAAGAACCACCATGCCTGTGATCCTAGGGGAGGCCAGCATTCTAACAACCCCACTGTCCGGGGTCCGCATCTGGGCTCTTGTTTCAGGATGCATTACCTTCAGCCTGGTGGCCTCCATTGATAATCTCCAGCTGAAGGACGAAGGGCACGTTGCCCTCGTCCGTGCCTTCTGCATGTCTACCTGGTGCCTCTTCTTCACTCTGAGCCTCCTCATCCTCATGATCACCTTCATCCAGTTCCACAGCCTGCTGCCAATCTCCTGGAAGAACCTGACAGTGACGGTGGCCGCCCTGGCCACACTTATGGTCTTCACCGCCACGCTGGCTTTTCCGTGTCTGGCATTAGGTAACAGCGGATCCAAGGACCCTCGCACCATCACCATCACCTTATTTTCCGGCCTGACTTTTCTGGCCTATGTCACAGAGACTCACCTCATCCGCCGGGAACAGAAGGGGTACATGGCAAGCATACCTGGCCTGCTCAAAGTGCTGGAGGTTTTTGGAGCCTCTGTGGCACTGCTCCTGTTCAAGGATCAGGTGGCTCATGGATACACCCGATGGCAGGTGGTGGTCCCTGGGGTGGCATACAGCCTCTGCTTGGTGGCCTCGTTGGGCACAGTGGTGGTGATGGTGGGGGACTGCACTGGGCGGTGCCCGCTTCCATTTGACCGCGTCCTGGCTGGGTTGAGTCTGATGGGGGTCCTGCTCTACATGGTGGCAGCGGTCGTGAGCTCTACCAAAGTACTGATTCTGTCCAACAACACACTGCCTGGGGAAGAGTTCATCATCATCTCCGAGATGGCTCTCGCTTGCATTACCCTGCTCAGCTACACAGTTGATCTAGCCTTCTCAGTTAAGCTCTTGTGTGACAGAAACTGAGTTCTCTTTCGGAAAGCTGTATGTTTATTTATAAGAGTTTATTTAAAGGAATCCTATATTGTGACTGTTTAACATGAATTATGTGAAACTGCCATCCAAACCTGAGAAATTTAATCCTATGAGTCAACTAAAAAAAAACATGCTGTTCATGTGCAAAAAAAATCTACTAGTAGTTTTCAAACCTAGCAACTAACAATTAACTGTTGATTGGCCTAGTGATTGTTTACTGTTGCATTTTAAGTTAGTATCAATTTATATGCATCACATCACAATATAAAAAATCTTTTTAAAGAGCACACGATTTTTGTGGATTTCTAATCCACAATTTTGCGAGCAACACTCCTGGTCTATTGTTAGACACCGTGAAGACAGCATAGACACACGTTTAGGCATTTAGGTAACTGCATACTTCATTCAGTTTTCCCTGGCTTTGCATCCTGACTACTCTGGGTGGCTTGGGGTAAGTCAGGCCTATAGAGGTTCCATTACAAACAGAAAAAGAAAATCAAATGACGAAGCTGACTGACTAGAGAAGCTTTTGGGGGAACCTTTCCTGAGCCGCAAACCCTCATATGTTTACCCAAACAATAAAATAAAAATAATTATTGAATGTTTGATGCTATTGTTAAATGTTTGACTTTAAGCTTCTAATTTCATCATCACACTCTTCTGACACAGTCATGACATTTAAGGTTATGGATGCCAAATGTACAATGTGTGAAATTAGTGAGGTGAGGTGCAAATGATTACTGCATATTCAGCATCAGCCACAGATGATTTCCTTGGAAGAACAGAACAGAAAAACTGGCAAGGCACTTTGTTGTGCAGTCTGCAGGCATCTCCAAATGTTTATGTCTAACCCCACTTTTTCTAACACAAATTATTTTCATCATAATTCCTGTTATTTATAGGTTTTGGTGTGAATTGAGCATGATTGTGCACTGTTGACAGCAACAAAAAACAGAATGTATTTTACAAGTACCAATCCTGTCCACTGGATGGCGATACTCTCATCTGCAAGTGCCATTTGGCCCATGTACAGTAGGAGCCACTGAGTTTTCCCCTGTTTCCATGACTGGTCCTCTACAGGTTCCTGATCCCTGACTGGTCTGTCACTGGTCCATGCAGATAATGTATCCCCCACAATGACGTAGTCAATGCAGCCCTGACTGGTGACGCCCCTTAACAGCCTGTGTGAAAACCAGCTGCAATCCCTCATTTTTCCACGGGGAGGAGCAGTGGCTGGCAGAGGGGTCTAGCTATTAAAAACATTCGGGGCTTTAGCCCAGGGGGGTATTTCCTCAAAGTCGCTAAAGACAGTAGTGCTTAAGTGGTTGAACTTTGTTTCAGTAAGCGTCAATTCTCACTTGAGGCTGAAGCTGTTCGATCAACACATTTTAGCTGCACCTAATCAAAGTTAATTCTAGCCAGTCATACAGCCTCGCATTAAGCACACACACAAGGTATACAAGAAGCCAAGAGCATGTGATTGTCAAAAACGAGAGTATATTGACGAAGTCCCACGCAAACTTTTCTACCAGCATTGATGAAACGTATCTAATGAAGCTCTACAAAGTGCACAAACAAATTGAGGGGTGAGAAAGGTTTATTATAACCACCACTAGCTTCGCTAGCAAAAGCGGTCATATTGGTTTTGTCCATTTTTTCTCCCTTTTTTCACTTTTTCACTGATTTTCTGTCAACGTTTGCTGGGACACTGAAACGCTGGGGGACATGAATCTTTGTAGGCATGTAGCGCTAGTAGCATGTGAGCGACTAGAAGCTTTTGGCCCCAAAGGGCCAAAAGTTTTTGCTGAATAACTCATTGAATGTTTCACCCAACAACATGAACTTTTTGTGATATGTTGGTGTTACAGAGGAGTATTTGGTATATGTCATCTATAGACAATGCTGACAAAAAGTTATCAAAGGATTTATCTTGAGATGAACTGTTTCAAAGTTACATGTCAATCAAAATTCAAAACATAGCTTAAAATTCTTTAAATGTCCATACCTTGGCTTCTAATTCCACAAATGTGGTCAAAGTTGACATGCAAACTCTAAACAGCTTTCTTGTCATGTGCACCAAATTGTGTGTCATTTTGTCACAGGGGGGGCGATGTTTCTCACCAAAGCTAGGTGTCCAAACACAGTTTTTGTTAAATAACTCGTCAAAAATGCATGTAAATGCAAAACTTGGGATTCTGAGTTTCCAATATCTTGAACCGAGAAGGTGGGAAATGTATAAAAGATGTAATGCATGATCAGCACAAAGACCTCTAAAAGCACAGCACATACCATAAAAAACTCCATACTACTGTAGAAAGATGATGCTTTCAAAACTCACTCTTACATGCTACACACAGAATGTCATTTATTCAAAACCCACATCCATTCCCACTTCTAGCAAATCATTTCCACACAAATTCTCACCCCACAACATTGACCTACCACAAACTCATCATACCAATGGCTCCCATATTTCAATACACTGTAGCGGTCACACTATGTACCGATATGTACATCTAGTCAAAATGTGTGTTCAGATAGCCTGTATGAACAAAGTCATGGAGCCCCATGACCATCCAACTAGATTAAGTACATTAAAGGCTGTGAATAACCAATATGAATAGGATTGTGACAAATGTCAGACCCTGCTTACTTAGAGGAGAAATTCGCTGTGAATCAATCAATAGTCCTGTTGTTTGACGTTGGTGAGAGCTGTCAGTAGGTAGGCCTATGAGAACGAGAGAGTTTGGTGCAATGTATACCAAATTTGCGAGACAGCAGCTGATGCTACTTGATGGGAGCACAACCTAGAGAATCATATCTCACAAGTCATGACAGAAAAATCTGACTGCTAAAGTTCTCTCTCTCAAACACACACACACACACACACACACACACACAATTGTGTAGTCTAAATAGATGACTTCAGGGTCATAACAAGGTTGCTCATGCAAGAAGAGAAAGTAGGCTAATCTTATTGAGAACACAACAGTGCAGATCTCATGTCAGGTTAAGAAAAGGTTACAGACAAGCTCTGACAAGACACTTCTGTCAGTGATGTCAGATTTGTCACTCTCCAGTTGAACTTAATTTGTTGACATCATGCCTTTCTGCCAGCCTTAACACCCTATTGTTTTATCAACACAAGACACTTCACATAGCCTACTAACTTTGTGGACTGTCTGGATAATGATGTCTTAGGGTGTTTGGTTTGGTATGGTAAGAGCAGGGGTTGTTGTAAGTTTAGGCTAAATTTAAGACAGCTTGAACCTACACGTAACATTGGCTATACTTGTTCTTTACACCATCTACTATATTTCTAAATTCACATGCCCTGGCCTAATAAGTGGACTACCACATGTCCTGGCTAATTCTAAACGTGTAAAACATTATTTCAATCCCATGTAACATGGTGTTTAGGGTATTAGGGCTTTCATTGATTAATTAACATTAATTTTGCCTAGGCCATCAATCATCATTCTTTAAAATACCTGTTAAATATCTGTTAAAACACCTACCATATAAAGTTGAAACCTCTCCATAGTGGGATACCTGAGATAGATCTACTTTGGCTCCAGTTTGGCATCATACGATAGAAAGCCTATATTCGACAATGCATTGACCTTATCAACTGGACAAGTACTAGTACTAGTACTAGTTAGATATCAGCATTACCCACCTTCATTACCCACCTTTTGACCAATCAGCTGGTCAAAAAAGTAGCTTGGGTAGCCTAGGCCTCAGTGTTTATTTATCTATAGATGCACCTTGATCCCATACTCCCAACAAAGTATAAAATGCCAAAACATGACTGTGTAATATCCAGTCTTAGAATTCGGTTTCTTCTATACCAGACTTGAAATAAAAACATATATCATACCAACTATAGCTAATCAGCCACCTTTTCGGAGTGATAAGTCGATTCTCGAGTATGAGATTCCCTGATGCCGATCCCGCCCCTAAGTTTCGATTGCTCTTGCCTGGAAGAGTCAATCCGTGTTTTCTTGTTCAGGAACTGTCCAGAGAACAGTCTGCTGTTGTCAACAGGCTGGGGTGGTGAGGCAAGACTGACAGCGATATTCAAAAGACTGAGAACACTGACAGCGTATCTCCCATTGTCATACACGTTTGTCATCTTCTGGGCATATGCTACTTCAGTTCTTTCCTGACGCAGAAAAATGAACTTCGAATACGGTAAGACCAATCCAAAGCCCGGTGAACCGCTGCCACAAAATAACGCTCGGTGTTGATGTTTGGGTAGTTTGTTTGGAAGCAAGTAGGCAGACAACGATAGCTTGCTAGCACTAACGTTAACTGTTAGTGACTCGGTCTTAACTCCTGTTTGATCATGCCTTGCGTGGCGCATTATAAAGCCACGACTTTTCCTTTTCCTCCAGCTGTTTTAATCAAACTGTCAGTTTAGTTTTCCTGAGAATAAACCTTGATGAAAGTTTGAAAACAGCTGGTAAAGTACCCTACATGCAGCTCCACTACAGATATTGCCCTAATTAGTCTATCTCTCATCGTGGTAGATTTGCTCCATTGATTAATTTTAGGCTACAGCGGAAGATCTCTGGTTTTGTAGCCCAGGAATGTTGTTTATGCCACAAAAGTTGTCATCGTGAGACACATGGATAAACTGAGAAGATGAAGCAGCAATTTTAACATGCCCTATCTTAAGAAGAGATGCGTTTAACTCATTGTCCAATTGTGGCCCTTCAAAAAAACAGATGTTGGCCATATAGTTTGTTTAGGTTAATGTGTCTCAAAGAACTACCACACGCCCAGGGACATATTTACAGTAGACTCCACTCTACCCTCATAAATCGCCACGTTGAACCAGTGAAGTTGCCTCATCAAGGCACAAAGTAATGAAGGTTGCTCAGTGAGTGCCTATGATTCAGACAGGCCACATTTTATTATAATGACTTGATTGCTCTAACGTTGGTGATGACATGACTGAGAACAACATGACTTCATGACATTCATGTCATTCACCTCCAACATTAGAAGTGTTCCTTACTTTTATAATTAACATAGATGCAACCAGATGGCACATGGGAGAGGAAACAAGAAAGTGTGTGTGTGTGTGTGTTTGAGAGAGAGAGAGCGATAGATGGACATGAATGTGACCTTTTGCCCTTTTGGTCTTGCCTAGACCATTGAGGACCATGGGCTCACCGCACGCAGCATAGCCCAATGCAGACAGACCCTCATGCTGGGGTGGACTGAATACTCACGGTAAGCTACTACACAGTGTTACCTTTGACATGGGAGGGAAAGAAGGGACTTGCTCCCAGACAGATTATAGTACCAATTACAGAATGGTTCCTTTGACATATTTTCCAAATGATTTTACCTCAAAGGCAGACATTTAGTCGGTCATAAATTGAGTTGCTGTTGTATTTGTTGACACTGTTAGTTTCTTTGGGCCTTGCGACATTCAGAGGATTAGGCTGTATTTTGAGCTGCCTTCACTCTCTTGGAGGAAATGCACACATACGTTATGGCTTTCCCCTCAGGAATCTGAAGCTCGAAGCCCTTCAGGAGTGGTTGTTTACTTCCTCCATCTCGAGGATGGTGTAGTGGTTTACTTTGGGACTTTGCAAACCCACCCAATGAGAGAATACAGTTAGAGAGTCGCATAGCTGTGACCCGGTGTATTATAATACTCCACCATAGAGTGGCTGATTTGCAAGTCAAAACAATAATGCCAGCCGTATGATGGCTTTCCTTAAACAAATCATTCCTCATACAGAATCCACTTAATTTGTTGTATGACACCTTGGGCAAAGCTTGACAGATAAATGACTACAGGGATAGCATAAGTGTTTTTCACTTAGCACAAGTCTTTATAGGCCTATATAGGAACTTATTTGGTATTATATCATAGAATCATAGCTTCTATGTTTTCAAAAAGACTTAAGTATATGGTTTCCTTCTTTCTATCTTTCCTTCTTGTTTGCTTGATTATGTGATCATAGGGTGTGTGTCTGGGTAGATTTTAGCATTCTCCTATGGATTAAGTCCAGGTGGCCCCCCTGTGTGACAGGTCGTCATAGCGACGGCCTTCAGGAGCCCTAAAGGGGTTAATCATCCACAGGCCTGTCAGGTGCTCACAGACACTCCTCCTCACCTGCTGAGGTGGGACCAAGGGAGAGAAATATCTCATGGTATTGCTACTCAGGGCCGTCTTACGGGCTCTGGAACAGAATAGTGAGTCTGAGATTGAGTGTTAGATGTAATTAGTTATAAATGTCACCTGGCTATGTCACAGAAACAGGCCTTGAATGAAAACATAGTTCAAGTAGTTTTTGTAAAAGATTAGCTTAGTTTGCTTGCTGCCCTTTTCATCGACGTTCTTCTTTTCTCCTCTCCATTTCTCTGTGCTCCATCTTCTACGCTCCCTCCTTTCACTGTCCTCCGTTTATTGATTTCCAGCCTGGCCTTTAAACAGGGAATGTGTGCAAAGCGATCAGATGTCTCCCTACATTTCCTTTGTCTCTTTTTCTCTCTCTCTCTCTCTCTCTCTCTCTCTCTTTCTCTTTCTCTCTTCCATGTGTGGATCTGAGGCACAACCCTGTTGCCAATATTCCACTCAGGGTGGGAGGTGAAGGTTCCAGTATTGTCATAAGACTTTCAGCTAAACCAAACAGTAATGGAGCCACTGTGACTCTCCCTTAACTCACCATTCAAGAGAAAAAGAAATGTTTTGCCCATAAGGCTGTGATGAAAAGATAAGTGCAACCACAAGTTTCCTTATTTTTAACTTGCAGAGTGTTGCCCTGTCATGACATTTTGGCAATCATTTTAGACTATAAGCAAACTGAGGCGGATTCATTTTAATCAACCATATCCATAATAATATGATATCCATTCAGACTGTAACATTTTTAACTCCAAAGCATTTCAGTTGCCACATAAGAATGGCAGGACACCTGAAATACAGATCACATGACCAGTCAGCCAGCTTGTGCCGTTTTGACACCTCCAGCACCTGCATAGGCCTCCATCTATCTAATTATAGTTGACTTGCTGTCTCTTTCTGAACAGCTGACTGGAGATCAGCGTTGAAGTGCTCAAGGGAGACAAGGGAACTGCGAGGGGATGGGAGGGGGTTGTGGGATTGCATGAGTGTGGAGACGGCCGTTGCTGATTGCCATGGCACAGCAGGTGTGATTGGCAAAGAACTGAGAGAGTTAAAGAACGCTCTTATCAGCGGAACTTCGCTGGGCTTCAGAGGCCTAAGCCTTCTCTATACCCTGGCACATGCCCCCATAGTACACACACATATATACACACGCACTCTCTCTTAGTCTCTGTCAGGAGATCATATCAGAGTCTGTTACTAGTGCTGTTGATGTTGTTGTGTATGGTTTGCTGGGGCCTTTTACAGGTGGTAGTCTTGACACGTAGGGTTGGTTTGTTTTAATTCGCGTGGGCTAAGGAGAGTGGACCTTTCTCCCTGCCAATGGATTGCTGTGGGTGTGGCTATGCCGCATGGTCAAGCAGGAAGTGACTGCTTTGTTTGGACACAGCAGACGTTGGCCGTGGTTGAGTATTTCATCACCCATATCTACTAAGCGCAACGTCAACAACACCCACAGCCATGTGATCTGATCTAATGCTAAAAAATAACCCAAATACTTTTCACTTACGTTTGAATGTTGCAGTACGACTATAACCACTAGCCTTAGAAGTATAGCAGTGTTTCAGAGTTAATTCACTTATTTAGGACAGTTGACCTTTGTTGCATTTTGGTGCCTGTTGTTACATTTTTCTGGGAAAACTGGACTATAAAATTCTTGCCATTACAAAGGGCCAGACTTGCAGTCACCACTACTAATATGAAGATGAAACTACTGGGGGATCCAGGACACAGCAACAGACTTGGCCTTTTGTGGCCTGTTAGGTCATGACATTTGCAAGATCATGCAGTGTCCCTGATGGCCTTGAGTGGCTCATTGTTAGTCAATGGGTGACTTGTGCTTGTGACCAAGCCAGTTTCTGCTGATACCAAAATGGAATGCGATCTGCATAGTGATTTTTAAGAAAGTATCAGGAACAATGTTGCCACACTTGAGCGACCTGTTTTTTTTTTTTTTTGGGGGGGGGGGGTTGTTCCTGAGAAAAGCAGGTGTAATTTCAGTTGCTCCAAGCTGATGGGAATTAAATGAGAAATTTCCTAACTGATCTCTACTCATGGAAAAATGCAGGCTACCAGCGTTTTGGTTGCTACAAATGTTTTTTTTTGGTTAGTAGCACACTGAAATTTGGAGCTTGACCAGAATCATGTTTGTCTGACTCAGAAACAGTATAATCCCAGTCTAATCATATGTCCTCGTGGCCACAAGTAAGTACCATCTCCCAAAAGTGTAATGCATGTGTTTGTTTTGTTATTCTGGTGCCACCTCTTGTCCCTGTCAGTGTCTTCAGTATCTGAGTGGCCTCCACTGGAGAGCGAGTGCAGAATGTCACACAGGGACGCGTTTGCTCGCTTCCTAAGTTAGACCGTCTCTCCAGCCAAGCCACCAGCACGAGGATGGGTCTTCAAGTGAAGGGTGGGTGGGGTGGGTGTATCATCTCTCACAGCTTGCTGCCTGGCAATCTCCACACAAGAACCTACTAGATGAGAGAAAATATCAAGCTCTTAAAAAGCCTCTCCCAATTGCCAGAAATCTTACTCTGTATCTCAGCAATGTGGCATTTCTTACTTTCCTTTCCAGTGGTCGTCTTTGAGGTTTTGTCATGCAGGCTCTCGTTCTGGAGGTGGCACCGCGAGGTGTCTGGCATCTGTCTCCAACCTTGCCGGTGTCCCTTGAGTGAGGTGCAGAGTGGTTTGAACAGAGACATCAAGATGGAATTGAAATGTCAAAGTGTTGTGCTGGACAGCTAATGGGCTTGTGTGTTGCTGTCCTGTTATTTTTGCGAGGACTCTGCATCATTTGATTGTATGTGTGTGTGTTTTTTTTCCCCAGACATCTCCTCAGTCTCCCAGGAAACAAACAAAAGCGAGGCAAAAAAAACCAACACCAAAGACAGGACAAAAATACCTTGTTTTTTCCTAATGATGTCTGCACCTGCCAGACTGTTCTGTCTCAACTGGAAAAAAAACAAAGTGAAAAGAAAGATTGATAGAAAACATTGCGGCTCCCTCTGTTGCCGCAGATCTCACGTCAACGCTAGTGCTAGCGTCCCACAAGACTAGCCACTCCAGGCGTGTGGTTGTAGTACTCTGAGTGTGGCTCAAGCCTCATGTCACAGGTGCATCAGGCACAGCTGCTCACGGCCATGTTAGTCACCGCATGACTGCTAAATTTGTCACCGGCATCAGTTCAGACTTGTTTCAGTACCTGTTTTCAATTTCACAGTCAGTCATGACTGAATTTTATATTAGTGTTATATATTTATATTATAGATTTTTGACTTGTGTTTGCTTTGATTGGATCCATTTCTCTTATTACAGGTTACTATGCTACTGTGTTATGTAACAGGAAATCCAGCATCATAGGGTGAGATGGGGTGAAGCTGTGTTTATTCAGGGAATTGTAAGTCTATTGAAGAAGGCATCTTACATCCACAATAATTTGTGAAGGGTTTTGAGTGGCATTTATAAAGGCGGTACCTTTTATGAATACCATCTTTTTGTGTACTTGTGTGGTGTTGGTTTTTGTGTACCTGTGTGGTGTTGGTCTTTGTTATGTTAGATTATGTCTGACAGAATTGTTCCTCTCATCTCACAGTGCGTCTTGGACTCGGATGACTTGGCCCCATGTAACAGTAATCATACCCATGACCTGTAACTGGGCGATCTCTGAATTATTGACCAGAGAACCATTTTGGCAAACAAGACTATCAGTAATCGTATCCCCTGTAAACACACTGACCTGTATGTGAACTCGAATTGTCAGCTGTAACAGTGGGACAGAATTTTTACTGATCGAGTGGACATGCAGAGAAGCTGTTGCCCACGCCTGTGACAGACTGACACTTTTGCTGCCTTAGTCTCAGCGAGAAACTAGAGACATGTGTGGCAGACAGAGCACTTTGTCTGGACAATGATTTGAGCCCTGTCCCTCATTCAAAAGTAATGAGCTCCATTTACGATGCTGGATAGGTTACTGCACTTGTAATGGGCCTATATTACTTAAGGTAAGTGAGTAAATCATTGCTTAGCGGCACTGAGTCTCACTCTGAATGTTGAACAGGCGGCACAGATTGGGTAGCATGTCGAACAGCATTTCCTCTCGCCATGTCCACTTCTGGACATTACCGAGAGCAGACAGCGAGTTTATTTCGGCATATGCTCAGTGAGGTTGTGACTGACTGGCGGTGGTGTATCAGGTGGCACAGAATTCAGCTCGGGGATCACACAGATTGATGGCAGTACCCTGAAGCAACATCTCCACCTCCCACCCTCTTTTTAGGGGAAAGTGATGACTATTTACTTCCCTAAGCTTACGCACCATGATCATTGTCTCATTCTCAGACTGTTGCTGTCTTGCTCTAACAGCAGGTTTGCCCTCATAACACCTGACTTGTCCATACTTCCTCTTTTTGCATGTGTACTGTATTCATTGTTGGAAGCCACTTCAAGCTAACAGACTTAGTGTAAACATGCCGTTGATTTTCCCAGTTGAAATGCGTTCTACACAAGAATGTCCTTTCAGAGCATGTTGGCAACAAACATTATGGGCTGCGAGGGAACGACGAAGCAGGTTTTTCCTGCTTCAGCCCCTGCCTGCGAGTGCCTGACGTTTCTTTGTCTGCATCATCAGAGGCAGAAATGCAGACCTGCCTGTCCACTTGCTTGTCGGTGAAAGGCAGCAGTCCTCGCCCTGTCTTTTATTCTCCCCTCAAGTCCCTGCTGTAGCACACGGCAGTTAGCTAGATGATTGCACGGCTGCAACCTGGGGATCCTCGGAAGGACCAGAGCCAATTACGCTGTTTGTGGCTCCCGACTCCTCTGACAGACTGACCCATGCTCTGCTGCGGCCGGCACACAGAGGCTGTCAGTAAAAGACAGGGAGATACCTGTGGGGCTTTCTGACATGCAGTTCTGACAACTTTGATTCCAAACTGAAATTGGCATTGTGGAGCCTTGGCTTATGTCTGGACAAGAAGGGTTGAGCAAGGTTTTTCCATGTCTGAAAAGAAAGTCTTCATAGATACTTCAGGGATTGAGTGGGTTACTCTATGTATAAAAACATCCATCTTCAGACCTCTGCTTTGGAACACTACACCTCCCTGTATTAATTGGTCGCCTTGTTATATCTTCCTCTGTGAAATGGGTGTTCTTCAATTGTTTTGACAGGCATCGTCCATCGTGCATGGTCTGACCTGTAGTTTGGTTGCAGGCTGTGTTGTTTCTCTTGGCCCCTTGGGCCTTCTCTGAACACCTCTGTCTCATTGCTTCCCAGAAACATGTTGCTACTGGGCATAATGTAATAACCATGAAACTGTAACGGGAGAACCGTTCCTGGACACTGGGAGAGAGGTACTTACTGGAACTTTTGGTTCCGTGTCGGTTCCCTCAGGAACTCCTTCCTGTTATGTTATGTAAAAAAAAAACATCAGCTAAGTCTGTGCAAAGCCTGAACATACGGGTTGCCTGAACGCCCATACGCCAGTCACAGCCACCCCTCTCCTTCCCACCTAATCCTCTCTTTCTTATCCCAGCCTCTGTGTCAGTGGCATTAGCACAAAGACATTTTTATACCCGACAGACCCACATTGACTATTCCCCATAATTGGAAAGATTATTACTCCACATTTTACATTCGCCGTCAGTTGTTAGCAAGGCAGTCAAGCGGTTTAGCGCGAATTTGCTGTATATTACATCATGTAACTCACAAAGAGGCTGTGAGGGATTCGCAGAAGGCTAAAAAACACGCCACCCCCCTCTTCCTTTTCCTTTCCTGCACCCGAGGTACTGTTATCTTAAATAGCCCAGTAAATTGCTTTTTTTCAAGACAGTGCTAGCAACAGCCCTGTAGGGTAGCAACTAGCCATGTTTTAAAGAAAAAGAAAGCTCCTCATGGAGACGCTGGCCAGAGCTCTGCAGGGAATCCGCAGCTGTACCTCTTTCAGAACAACATGGTGTGAGCGAGTGAAATCTGTTGGTAGTGTTTGATAAAGCTGTTCTTAAATGCAGGGATAGCACAGGATTAGCGCTAATCCATGCTAGCGAAACCTGGGCCAGGTGCAGTGGGCTGAGATTATACCCGTCTCTCTCTTGGGGGGAGTTTAGATACTGTAAAACAGAGGCTAACTGGCATACACCCACTGCTGGGTTCCTTTGGCATGCTCTGATTATGTCCTACTCTCTTCACTGTTTTTGGGGATAGATCTTGAAATATAGCCTTAAGAATTTTTTTGGTTGTTTATTTTGGAGTTTATGATGATCTGAAGGGGATGAAAGCAGTTGTTTGAAGCCTTGTTTCAGGACATGCGCACGCAGACACACACTCATGCACATGCAAGTTGTCTGCTGTGGGCAACATATTCCTCTGAAAGGAAGACTACTTTGGCATGCTGGCAGCATAATTGCAGCTTTTGTTGTGTGCCATTTGAAATGATAGTGGCTGACATTTATGGAGGTCTTAGAGGATTGGGGCATGAGGGCCTGGTGCTCCTTTCTCTGTCCCTCTCTCCCTGCCCATTTTTCTGTCTGAATCACAACAACAATCATGAAAAATAACATCAACTAACAAAAGGCCATATCAGGCAGCCTGAGACAAGTTTTCGCTCAACGACTGATTACAGTACATCTGAAGCATCTGAAGATAATACTTAGGCTCTTAGTCTCAGGTGTTTGAAGCCTTTCATGACTTGATGGTGCTGTGTGAAGCATGTGTGTGTATGTGTGTTTGTGTTTATTTTTTTTTGAGGAACCTATAAGCTCGTATCTCTTTTCAGAGGGCTGCTGTAGTCAGGTGAACCGGAACAAACTGGCTTAGTGAGCTTGCTCTTCCTCCTGTGACAGTGAGTGGAGTTTACATTGTTTAGATTCCTGTAGTCTTAAACTCACCTGGATTGAGGTAACATAAAGTTTTGTTAGCTATACCACTGCCATATCTTCATCCCTATCTATTCTGAGGCCTACACATTCTTGTGTCAATAAATGAGAAAGTTTGTCTACTAATATGATTTCTTCCACAAGCAGTTTTATGTCTAAGCATTCTCATACACTCTCAATGATCTGGGATCATCTGATCAATTAACTACTGCTTGTGACTAAGCAAGTAAGCCAGCTTCTTTTAATGGTATGAGTGTACATGAATGCCTCAAGTATTCTTTCTGACTCCTCTGGAGATGTGTTTGTGGAGATATGTTTTCCAAACACCATAGCACCTTCACCACTGGGTCATTATCCTATCTTTGGGTCAGGTTTGTTGGGCAAAGCTAAATTGTTGGCATGGCAACTGGATATCTGATTTAGAAATGGTGCAGCTGTCCTTTATTGTCCATGACACAGGGTCATGGTTAAGGTTTATATAACTGTCTTACCTGTGTCTGTGCAGTTCTGCTGTTTATCAGGTTTATTTGTGATCACAGTTAGAATCTCATAGGGTGAAAAAAACAGTTTTTTATGCTGCATATTATTTATTATGCTGCATAGGAATTTTTTAATGGATCGCATTGTTAAGAGTATAAATGGGTTGTTTTGCCATTATTTTGTGTCTTCATTTACTGCAGTTCTAAGGGATCTTACACCACACTTTGCTCTGCGGATGAACAAACAAGTTTGTTGTCTTGACATCCTGCCTTGACAACTCTGTTTGAGTCTGACAGAAACCCCATCCCAGCCCTGAGTGCTGGAGTCTGGGTTGAGGCTGTTCGACAGTGTGGGCGGTGCCACGTCGCTCACTTGATAAACGGCCATGATATGATGTGACAGGCGCTCTGATGATCTACATGCCTCCTCTCCTAATAAGATCATCACAGCACCATAATTAGAGAGGCGCTGGCAGTAATGAGCATCGGTTCTCTCACTCTGTGTTTGTGTGTGTGCGTGCGTGCGTGCGTGCGTGCGTGCGTGCGTGCGTGCGTGCGTGTGTGTGCGTGAGTGCGTGCGTGCCTTTGAGGATTTTTGTTTCAGTGCAGAGCTTGTGTTTGAGCCCAGACAAAGCAGTTTTCTAACTGCATTTCTTCATTGTTTTCTGTCTGGTTTTCAACAGGGTTAATAGAGAGGGTTCCTGCAGACCTGCATTCTGTTATCACTGGAAACTCACCCACAGTGAGGTATCTAGGTGATATATTGGTCTCAAGTAAACTGTGACTTAGCTGAGCCGATATGAAATGGAGAGGACCGTTTTAATAATTCAGTTCAAGAAGAGGAGTCTGTGCTCCAGCTGTTGACAAATTTATTTGGGACTGGAAAAGTTGCCGTAGTGGTTTATCAAGTTTTGTTTTGTCTGGTTGGGAGGACAACCCAGAGCACAAGCAGTATGTGGGTGTGTCGTCATAGAGACTGGGCTGTTTAGAAAAAAAAAAAGTATGCACTTGACTGTAGGCTTTTTAAAGAGAATGTAGACTTACTGTGTGTGAGACAGAGAATTAGCAAGCTGGTGTTATTGTGGTGGAGGCTCGTGATGTATGTGAATGCGAGCCAATTAGGAGCCATTTATGACAGGCTGTGGAATGCTGCCACAGATTGAATGAGTGTCATTGTGCTCCCATAAACTCTGGCCATGAAGCAGCCCTGCAACATGTGACGGTGGTGGGGTCCAGCACCCACAGTCACCCATCTGTGGCTCTAGCCCACCCATCTCTTTAGCAGACCCAGGGTAGCCATGTGGACATAAAGACTGAAGCAGCAAGAGTGCACATAGTACCCTGGCCTGTATTTGTCAAAAGTAAACCGACTGAATGTTGATCTGGTGTGGTGGTGTGAACTTAAAGGCGCAGCTTGTTTGAAAATGTTGTTGATGTGAGAGATAAACAGCCAATCAAAAATTAAAACAACCCCTGTCCTCTCTACTCATAAAGTAACATGTTGATTGGCTGGAATTGTGTGGTTTGGTCTTTGGACCGCTTTGTTTTCCATTGATAGAACTGTGCACAAATACCTTTTTTCTGGAGTGTATACACACAGCATGAAGAGCTAAAGTGTAGTGAGGAGAGATCTGCTGAAGCTAACAAAGAGACAATTGGATTAAAGTGGCAAGCTGTGTGGAAACCTAATTTATTATTACTAATTTGGTCTCCAAGGGAGTGCAAAGTCATCAGAAACTTGCAACAAACTTTTTTTTTTTTGTCTTTTTCCCTTGAGTTTAGAGAACATCGGGTCCTCCCAGTGCGAGTTAGTTTCCCACCGAGGGAATGTGATGTTTTAGAGTCTGGGCCAGAGCTTCAGATGCCACCAGGGACGCTCTCGAGGAACTATTCTGGAATGTTCTCTACCATATTGGCATCTAAAACGGTGAACGGCAACATACTGAGCTGTGATATAAAGAAATGTCATCACCAACTACTTATGAACACACATGTGATGGCTTTTATAGCGCTGGTAGTGGTTTTAACCACAGTGTAATCATCCCCTTAGATGCATACAGTAATGACCAGCACCATCCATGCCCTGGTTCTGTCTTCATTTGGGCAGATTATCTGCAGTGTTCAGCACACTGCCATATGAATTTTAGATTAGGAGGAGTGTGTGTGTGTGTGTGTGTGTGTGTGTGTGTGAGTGTGTGTGAGAGAGAGAGAAAGAGGCCAGAGAGTGTGTTTTTATGCCTTTGCCCTGGTCTTGTGAGTGCCATTGTGCTTGATTAGTGCAGTGTCATGCTCCTTCATCACTGTGGTCACTGTCTGATGACACACTGTCACAACACAGATGACTTTTGAAACAACCAATAGTTTTCAAACACCCAAACATTAGGACTGTGTGTATGTGTGTGTGTGTTTTGTTTTAGGCTATTTCTTTTGCCTATTGATGCAAATTAAGATTTTTGTGAGTGAACAAGAGTGAATGAGTGAGTACGTGAGTGTTAACCGAGAAGCGATAAGAGTATATGGAGTTTTTATGCCTTTGAATCCCATGCTGTTCACACGGCAAGACAAGGCCTGGGATTAAAGTGTGATTCCATGGCAGTTCACCTGCAGTAAACCCCCTCAAGGGGATGAATCTTAATTAGGTCTTCCCATTCAGTTACCCTTTGAAGGTGCATAATGTCACCATGATTTAAAAAAAATAATTAGACAAAAAAAACCTTTTGATGTTGTAAAGTAACTGTGAGAGTCAATTATTGACGAGAACATGGTCTAATGTCTGCGCTGTCCCAGAGTTTTAGATTGCAAGCCAACTTTGTCATGCTTTGTGAAGAGTGCTATCTTAATATTTTACATTGAACACACAGTCTGACAACGTCACCATGACCATCATCACTGACATCTGTTTTTGGTCCCCCTACACAGACACATCCCCCCTAATGTCTACCCTAGACTCTCTCAGGCCTGTCATCTTGTTCTTTTCAAAACTATTGTTTTTTCAGCAAGCTGTTTTCTCAGCAAAGGGTTTTATTTGGGACTCAAGTTTATCACCTGTGCCTTTGTTTAGCAGAATTATTTTTGAGTTCAAATGAGTTCTCAGTCAGTTCAAAGGAGCTTTTCCTTTCCCTTATGTAAAAGGTTTAGTAACTGGAAGAAGGCGGCCAGAGCCTTGGCCAATCTTCCTCAGAACATAGTAACAAGATAAGGAGGGAAGATTGTGGGATGATCTACAGACTGTGTTTGGCTAAGAGGGCAGTCACACGCCTGATCGAGTTCATATTTAGACACTCTGTGTGGTCATTACACCACAAGTCAAAAAAAGAGGGCAAACCAAATCAGCGCATGTTAGTCATGATGACGTATTATTCTTGGATCTGGTGACAGTGTGGCATCTCTCTAGTTCTACTGCTGCCCTACTTTTGAGAAAAAGAAGTATGCAGCGTTTGTTTTTCTTTTCAACTTATTGCATGCTTTGTTTTCTAGACATCATGCTCCAAATGTCACGATCCCTTTTCAAACTTTGTGGACTATCTGGAGATGCAAAGCCCGTCTGTCTCCATCTTGACCTAGAAGTCGATTTTGTCTGTGTTGCTCTCACAGATCTTGTATACCCCATCCAGACAATAAGTCATTAAATATCGGCAGTGAAAACATTAAGTAGGCCAGCACTGTGTTCTCCATTTTTCTCATCTCAGTCCTCCCTCACCTGCTCTTCTATACACAGTTTGATCAGAGAGCCTTCCAACAGCTTCCTTTTTTTCTCCCTCAATTGCATCAACTGACTTCAAAGCTCTTTTTTGCTCTTGTTTGAGCAAGGCTTTATCTATCTTCAAAAGGGAAAAGACTTTTGGCAGTTTTTTATATTTATATATACATAGAAATATATATATATATATATATGTGTGTGCGTGTGTAAAATACTGTCGGGATACTGTCGGTCAGCTATGGGCAACACACATCCAAACACTGATTTCAACAGCTCCGTCTCTAATGTATTTACTCCTATATGGCAGGATTAAATTGGCCAGTGTTATAGACTATTGTCTGAAGCTTGGGCCTTACAGGAACACAATTTCTGCTTGTTATAGCAGGTGCTGAAGAGAGCATAGTACACTAGTCCATTTCTCTAACCCCCAGCCTAAAAACATAATCCCATTAACCAGCAGCTGTAGCTGAAGATGTTAAACGTCGCTTACACTCCATACACCCATAGCTGGAGGCGTCCTCTACTCACACAAATACAGATACGTTTCAGCCAGTTGGAGTCACAGGTTTACTGTGCAGCCTGGCCGCATTACAGGAAACCAGAGAAAACTCCCTTGCTCCGTTTCCCATTTTCAAGCTTAAGAGACAAGCCCTGAGGTGGATTTCAGTGAAATGCAATCATGCCAGAGCTATCAATGCTGCTGAATGAGGACACTATGGCATCACTTAGGGTGGGGAAGAACGGCACTGACAAATAATGGGAAAACTTGGTCAATATCTGGGGAGTTTTGACGAGGCAAACAGTCTAAAAACTGTTAAACATACCTATATTAATCTGCAGTCTTTCTTTTGTTGAAACAAATTAATTCAAGGACTGTTCCTTAATGGCATTTGGGGGCAAGTCTGCTGTAGAGAGGGTCTGAGGAGAACAAAACAAACAATCCCTGAGTGCCCTTGTGTTAGTTCAGCATCAACCAATGAATTTATACAACCACATTTGAAAGCATTACTAAGCCAGCTGTATGTATGGGTGTGTCACACAGAGGGGACTTACTGTTCATTTCCTCCCTTCAACCACTTTCTTTTTGTGCCTGGGTAAAGAACTGCTACAGTTTTTTTTTTTAAATAGAAGGTATAGTTTTCAACGGCTTTGAGGTGTAGTGTTGTCAATTTGAATACTTCTGTTTGATACTTGTTCACCAGATTGGATTGTTAATGTATAATGATTACATTTAAATATAATTTATATACTGTATGAACTGTATTTCAGTTAAATGCCTTTTTGAGTCCAGTGAATGCTTATGAGTTTGCCCCTCTCTTTCCTTGTTTGTTCTGCAGGCTCTGAGCCACCGGGGTCTGCGCGATGACCAGTAGGCAGGGCGGTCATGGCGAGAGACCGCAGCCACCGTCCACCTCACGCCCCTCCGCCGCACCCAAGGTGCAGGTCCAGCACCCGCTGTCCCGCGACACCATCGCCATCCACTTCTCCGCTCTTGGCAAAGGGGAAGAGGAGGAGGAAGAGGAGCTATATGGGACAGTGACCCCTTCCTCCGTTTCCTCTGCATCGTTGGTGGGCAAAGCAGACAATGGGGCCACAATTGTAGAGGCTCAGGAGGCCAGTGAATTGCTTGAGTGTGGAGATGGCGTGAACTCTGTTTATTTTCCCAGAGGAGTTCCAATGTTCTCCACTTCCTCTACCGTTACCCTTCCATCCACTCAAAACTCCCAAGACTCGGGAACAACACAGCCCGTCACAGCAGGCTCATCCTCCACAGCTGCCAAGGGGCCAGCCTCCACCTCTTCCACCACCGCTCCCAAAAGTTCCTCTCCCTCTAGATCCGTCACCCTCCCCTCCACCGACAAGCCATTCCTCAACCTCATCAAGTCCCTGTCCTCGGACTTGGATCCCCGTGATGGGGCCTCCCTTGGCTCCACCATGCGCCACAGGCAGCTTGTGAAGAACCTCGTTAAGTCCCTGTCAAGTGACACCTCCCAGGACTCCGCAGGGTCCTACCGCCTGCCAGACTCGTTGCAGCTCTTCAAGCAGTTCACCCAGTCCCGTGGGACAACGGGGGCGTTGGCGACGGGAGACTCCAAGACCGCGCCATCATCACCACTGACCTCCCCAGACAGTCGCTTCTCGTTCAGGCCACTCTCTGAGGTGGAGGCCCGCATTGAGGATACCAAGCGACGCTTCTCGGAGGCTATGTACGAGCCCCTGCAACGTCTGAGCAAGATCATTGGTGATGAAAGTACCACCGGCAGTGCAATCTACAGGCCAAAAGGCCTTTCCTCCAGTGCCTCAGAGCTCTCAAATCTAGTCGGCCTCAATGGCCACATGGAGAGCAACAACAACAACTACAGCATCAAGGAGGAAGAAGGTGATTCTGACGGGGAAGGGACTGCCAGCGTTGCGTCCCCTGCTACGGAGTCACCCTTAGTTTTTGACAAGTGCTCCATGTCGGTGCTGGCCAGGCAAGAGGATGAAGAGTTCTGCGAGCTGTACAGTGAGGACTTCGACTTCTGCACGGACGTTGATGCGGACGTCGAGCGCACAGATGACTCAGCAGCCAAGAGCAGGGCTCAACACCTGCTGAGCACGGACACCTGCAGTGACGATGAGCTTGAAGTAGAGGAGCCGGCCCCGAGCGTCCCCCTCAAGACCTTGTTTGCACTGACTCTCCTTACCTATGGGTATTTTGTGGTGCCCTTGCCCACCTACGTGGGTTGGATGGTCTATGGCATGGCCCTCGGGTTCGTGGTAGCCATCGGAGTCGTTTGGCTGGCTGGACCAAAACGATCTGGTGGGGGGTCAGGATGGAGAAGGAACAAGAAGGATATGTGGAGCTCAGCACAGCTGGACATCAAAGAGCCTGAGATGTTTAAGGTAGACATTTTTACTCACCTTTTATTTACCTACTATTACCATTACTTTGTATTTATTTCATTATCTATTTATTTGATTGAAGAACATTTGAAATTGCTTTTAAATTATTTTAAAGTTTTGAAGTCAAAATGGTGCCTCAGGAAGGCTACGTCATTGGAGTATTACACCAATCAAAGCACCTTGCATGGTGTATGATGGGACTATGTGCATCATGACTAGGGTACAGAATAGAATATTTTAAATTTAGAATATCTCTGTGGGAGGTGTTCAGTACCTCTTGTGGAGTCATGTGGGTTGTTTTTAGTTTTATTTGAAGGTTTAAGTCCAGCATGAATCATCTCTGAAGGAGATGGCCGTTTGACAGAATATCAGTTTGTGATTCATCTATTCTCCTGAGGCAAGTCATCTCTTTATTGTCCTTTGTGGGGTTATTCTCAGTGCAGTGCCAGCATCAAGATGGAGGCCATGGACCTTGTTGTGACACGGCATTTAAAATGTGCTTATTCTTCTCTATGAGGAGAGGTGCTTCAATTTACAGGAGAGATCTGCCTATTAGGGCATCAAATGAGATTTTTCATGGCTGGCCGTCTTGCGCCTTTGAAGTGGCACGCCAGCAAAAAAGACAAGAGACAGAGAGAGGTCATTTTCTCCATCTCCTTTGTGGCCATGTGAAACTGAGGATGGGAGGGGGACTGGGGAGGGATAAGCCCATTGATGTCGCTCTGGCTGTCTGAAATAGACTGGACATCGCTGCCAGTTTGGGAAGTGTGTTGTTCAAAAGCCTGTGCCCACTGCTGTGGGTGGCACAGGGGACTGGCATGGCCGGCTTTTGTGTTGGACTGTAATCGAGCCTCCCATGTGAGTTCCAACCCCTCCACCCCAACAACACCCCCACTCCAGCCCTTCCTGGTGATGTCATCACTTGGCAGCAGGGGAGTGGAGGGAGAGTATGGCCTGGGAGTTTGTTTTGTTAGGTTTTTTTTGTCAGCCTCACTTGACATGCTCAGCGCAAAGAAAGGATCATGTCGCTGATAACAGCTTTACAGACGAAAGCTGGAATCTGGTCCATACTGCAAATTTGTGCAAGCATGGTTCAAAATTCCACAGACCTTTTGGCTGAGTCAGATGAGCTTGGCAGAGACCCTAATCTTGATCGGTAGCAGTGTCAAATTCTTTTTCTTACCGGATGATTCTCTGAGAGAGTCTCTATGGGGAGGTGGTACACTGGTACTATGTCATATTTCTCTGAGTCAACCAATATTCTGAGGTTCTTATTACAATTAGACTGATGCCAGACTGACCATTAAGGTTATTGTTTAGGCATGTATGGGTTCAAATGTTGGAATCCTGAAAAGGGGTGTCCATACCATATTTGAAACCATATTTGATGTTATATGTTAATTGTCTAAACATCCATCAAAGATGATGATGACACTGCAAACTCTCTTTGATTTCTAATAAACATAATGTGCAAAAAAATATCACAAACATTTAAAAAATGAATAAATTAGGTCAGCAATTTTATAAAATTTGTTCAAAGTAAAAGTTTTAACAGAGAAAAACTGAAATGAGAAATTAGAAAAGGGTGAAACTAACTGGGGCTGGGTTCTGGATTCATATTTGTTTCCTGTACCCGAGACTCAGACTGCGTGAATAAGACTTAGACTCTTGGCAAAGGCCCTCCACCTCCTCTGCGGCAGTGAACTCAGGGGCTGAGGGGCTTAAAGGCTTTGAGTTGCCCCAGAAAGCAGCGCTGTTTAAGACAAACAGACAAGGCCTTGTGTGCTGCTGTAGGCGGTGTGACTAAGTCTTACAACAATGCCAAGTGCGGAGGAGAAATAGTGGCCATTGTTATGATGTGAAAAGCAGAATAAACAAGACCCCGACAGCTCCATACACCAAATATATGTCTGTTTAAGATGGTTAAAAGACTTCTTTAGCGTACCATTGCATATTTGTCAAGATGTTGAAGAGGGCTCAGCATATCATTTGAAAGTTGTAGTTGTAACTTCTATTTGCCATTTTTTTAGCCTTTTCAAGTACTTTTCAAGTACTGTTCATATTTATTTGTGTGGGCCTGGGTAGTACACCAAAATTGACTGGCTGAGTATTAGGCCACTCTGAGTGCCAGTTGTAGGTCTAATTGCTTTCTATCAATGTCTCTTGAGAGGATGGATTTGATGAGACACAAGTGCCGACTGTGTTGATTCCTTCACCTGAGCACTGAAGGTTTGGTCTCCTAACAGAGGGACTTGAGGGAAGTGTTTCACGTCACTCATGTACAGGCTGGCAGCTCAGGACACACCACTGTCATGTTACATCAGTCTAGTCTACACCATTCCATAGGCTTCTCACCTTGTTCTCCTCACAGACTGACGCAAGTTCTTCCTTTCAGCCTCTCTTGGCCTGTATTGATTTTGGCCAAAAATACATATTTACAGTGGATTCACCAGGGCTGGATTTGGAATTAATTATGTTGTCCATTTGAAACAACAGCAGTAGCTGATTTTTGTTCCAAAAGGCTTCTGTCATATTAGATTTATTGAAGGGTATCACCACACAACTTTGTAATGAATCATAGTTTTTTATGCTATTTAAACTGGTTTTCCTGTGCTATAAACCAGTTTGGTCTGGAGCTTCTTGTAGCTCTTGAAAGCCATGTGTTATTTACTTCTGTATTGGTGCAACTTGCTGGAGGAATTTCCCCATTGTTGCACTAGCTAAGTAGATCTGAGGTCTTTGGCAAGGAAGTACTTTCCCTGAAGCATTCTCCCTCACCCACTTAATACAGTGCAATCACTAGCTGCCCTGTTCATCATCAACTATGTCTACGTCAAGCTCAAGATCATAGAAGTGTACATGTATAAACGTAATCTTTTATGTGTTATGCAAGTGTGTGGAGACAGGAGTAGTGTGATGTAGTTGCTTGCTGCTAATATGGGTGTGTTACATAGCAGACATAATTCAGCTGGCTCACCCTGTGAAAATAAACCGAAACCTCATCAGTCATTAAACACAGGCTTGTAATTTTCAATTCATCTCCAGCGCAGCTCCTGAATGGACTATAACCAGGGACTTTTGCCCCCCGTGTTCATCCAGCACATTTCAGCCTGGTTTTCCCTCCGTTTCCCTGGACAAAGATAGCACTCCAGGATGTCCTGCATAGGGAGGATATTTCGGACACGTCTCACCCCCGCCCTGTGCAGATGTACCGTCCCTCCACACTGGTTCTTTCGGGTCAGCGAATGAATGCACCCCACCAGTTAACAGCCCAGGGCACTGGGGTTAAAATTCTCCCATTCAGTTTAGAGACAGCATCCTATGAGAATAGATCAACAACATCAACAATGGCATTGATACTGAAAATAACATATATAGTATGCATGTGGAAAAACAGGTTTAATATTTTGACTCAGTATAGTGTTATTGTCCATTGTAGCTATGGGAATGAAACTTAGTACTGTTGTGTCCTCCTAAAACAGCAGTAGGACCGAGCTCATTAAATGTTAAAGGTATGGTTGCAACAAACATTATTTTCCTGTAAAAGTGTGTGCAGGTTATTATGGAAACCCTTTGTTAAATCCTGGGAAGGCAGGTTAGAGTGTTTGCAGGTTCTGTGACCCAATTCCTTCCATCCCCAGAACCAATGATTTCATTAGTCTGTCCAGTTCCAGCCCTTCATGGAGTTGATCCTGAAAAATTAAACACAAATAATCGATCAATTATAGATGTAAAAATGAAAATATATCATTATTTTTACTTATAATCAAATATGATTAGATGTATCATTGCATGTTAGTGAAAATATTGTCCTGTGTTGAACAAGCATATTCAGTTGTGACGAATTGTTGTAAACAATCTCTGTCCCCCACACTCCCCTGTCCACAGGGTTGGATGAATGAGATCCAAAGCTACGACCCAGAGATGTACCACGCCACACTGACCCACTCAGTGTTTGTGCGTTTGGAGGGCGCAACGCTACGCTTGTCACGGCCCAATCGCAACATCGCCCGTCGCGTCACCATCAACGAGCCCAAGCCAGACGTCACCTATATCAGCCAGAAGATCTACGACCTCACCGACAGCAAGGTAGCACCAGGCCATCTCAAATTAGTAACTTAAAGACAACATTAATCATGTAGATGTGGTTTTGTGTGTTTGTGTTTTATGGTCTTTTTTCAGTTTTTCCTCATAGTGCGATGCAGCAAAATGTGACCTTCAGACCCTTTTGCTGTGTTGTTAGATCCATCTGGTGCCCAAGAACCTGGCGCGCAAGCGCGTATGGAATAAGAAGTACCCCATCTGCATTGAGCTGGGCAAGCAGGACGACTTCATGTCCAAGGCCGAGGGTGAGGCAGACGAGGAGCAGCCCTCCTGTCTGACGGACAGGTCAGAAGTCGCGGCGGGAGCCACGGAGGAGGCCAAGAGGCCTGGCCATGAGACGGGTCGGTCGTCGGGGCCCAAGAACCAGCCGCCGACGCTGTACCTGTTTGGGAGGACTGGCCGCGAGAAAGAGGAGTGGTTCCAGAAGTTTCTGCAGGCTTCCAGACTCAAAGCAGAGATGGCCAAGAGGACATCAAGCCTCCCCCTGAACAAGAGTGGTGAGTGCTGCACCATCCACCAGGCAAATCACTACACTCGGTAATCCTACTGTTTACAGCTATGTTACTGTGATACAGTTTAGAAAAAATGTTATGTGTGAAAAATGTGGTGAGGTTAAGAGTTGGAAAAACAACATGTTTACATGATGATCTTCACGCTGTGTGTCACAGATTGAGTTCATTCAAGTGACAATGTGTGTCAAGAAGAACTTATCAAAAACACTCAAGACTGTACAACCCTCTAGCATCATAGCCTACTTAATCTACCCGTATGCCACAATCACTCACAATCAGTCTTCTGTGGCATTGTAAAAGTCTTATCATCTAGGTCACTGATGTTGTACATTACGTATGTCCACACTGATATGCTTTGATTGTACATACTCTGTACTCTGACACAGAAGTCTGAAAAACACGATGATGATGATGTTAGTGGTGCTTCTTCCTCTCCCTGGTGTTTGTGCGTGTGTGTGTTTGTGTCTTCTCTCGGTCTCATCCGCCATCTGAGCCTCAGACATGACACACTCAGGGGGTGATGGGCGCATCTGACATTCACACGCTGGTGCTCAGCCAAAAATAGATCTTAAACAAGCTGAAAGGCAAGGAAGAAAAGAGAATCCTACCCCCCTTGTGTGCAGGTTCAGTCCCCCCCCCCCCCCCCTCTCTCTTTCTCTTCCTCCTCCTCCTCTTTGAAAGGCTCTGTCTAAGATGGGTGCTTCAGCCTTGCAACATTGCTTTTGGTCGTAGATTTAAGAGGCATGCTAGCAAACACAGAATCCTCATGCTGCAAATCATTTGTCTCCACATTTAAAAAAATCATACTGTTGGAGTAGCTTTTCTCCAGCAAAAGGAAGCCATGATCTGTGGCAAATGGGAAACCAACCAAGAAATGGCATTGTAGTGTTCTCATATGACCAGCCTGCTATGTAGCCGGCAGGATTAGCTGTGATGTGATGTCGACTCCCATGAAGATGCCTGATTGAACGCTTTCTGTGTTTTATATTCTCGTCCTGTCTCAGTGGTCCTCATATTCAAACACACACCTTCCTCAGCACGCACGCACACACACACACACACACTCAGATACACACACACACACACACACCATCATCTCAGACTCAACCATGACATTTCACACTTTGGCACATGCACAGACACTCATGCAGTCACACACATGCGCTAACTATATGGTTCAGTCTCAGGTCTCTTTCAACAGACCGTTGTCTGTTTCACTCTCACACATGCACGCATCAACACACACACACACACACACACACACACTCACACACTTACTCACACGTATTTTCTTCAACTAAATGCTATGTATTATAAATGTGCTCCCTTATCATGATACACACAATTTCTCTCTTTCACTGAAAAACATGCACATGGATTATGCATACACAATCATGATGCATACATAAACAGTATAAATTATTTACCTTCTGTCCTTAATTTAATCTAATCCCCCCCTACTTCCAACCCTTGCCTCTCTAGCCACATTGACCCACAGTCGCAGCAGCAGTCGTAGCAGTCTGGATGAGCTGCTGTCTTCTCAGCTGCGGCAGAAGGACGCCTCCAGCCCGGCTCCGGCGGCACCGCGGCCGCGGCCTCAGATGGACTACAATGTGTTCATGGCCCGCTGCATGCCCCCTCAGGACCAGCGGCCTCAGCCTCAGCAGCCCCAGCAGCAGGTGGGCAGCCCAGCCTCCAGTAGCCCCCAGCAGAGCCCACATGGCAGCCCTGGGGCCGGCAAGAAGGTAAGGGGGCAAAGGGGCCACCAGCTGGTTGTTGTGGTGTGTGTGTGTGTGTGTGTGTGTGTGTGTGTGTGTGTGTGTGTGTGTGTGTGTGTGTGTGTGTGTGAGGAGAGAGAGAGAGTGTGCGCGTGCTTGCATTTGAGCATTTATAACAGGCTTTACATAGTTGTTTGCCAGTTGCAGTTAGGATCTGACTCCCACTGTTTCCTCTCCTCTCCAGCTGCCGGGAAGCCCCCAGAAGGAGGACGGGTCCCTGGCCTGGGTGAACGCTCTGGTGGGCCGTGTGGCCTGGGACTTTCTGGGAGAGAAATACTGGGCCGACTGGGTGTCCAAGAAGATCCAGATGAAACTGAGCAAGATCAGGGTGAGTCACTGAGACACACACCACACACACATACACACACACCTGACACACACACACACCTCTTGCTGTCCTCTTCTATCTCCTTCAGTTGAGCATAACCTTCCAATGCAGTAGAGGTTGCTTTTGGTTTGATGAGTGACGTTTAGGTCAGGGGATTGTGTTGCTTTATGTTGCTCTATGTCATTCTGTGCAAGCAGAGTTCCTGTCAGATAGATTTCTGTACTTTAGGTCAGTGATTCCCAACCAAAAGTACACTGCAGGGGGTATGTGGAAATATTTTAAAATAATTTATGTCCAAGATGATAAATAAATATTCTCAGTCATTTAATTGTAAGCCCATCAAAAAAATGGTATGTGTGCGCTACAACTAGTTTCCCCAGGGAGAGATAACCTGCGGCACCCCGCGCCAAATTATTTTCTTTTAATAATCAGTTGTGTTACGTTCTGCTTTTGGAGAATCATCAACACGTATGAGTGAGGGGGTACTCATGGTATGACAAAAAGGCTCAGGGGGCACACAAGACAGAAAAGGTTGGGAAACACTGGTTTAGGTGAACAATCCCAGTACAGCATTTGGTATGTAGTGGAGGAAATAAAAAAACTGGAATAATGAAAATGACAGAGGTGAGTTGTGCTAGATTTTCACAAACATGCCGTTTATTACACAAGTTGCCTTTTTTCCTAAATTCTGAATAAAGTTGGAAATAAAGTTAGTCTAAGAGTACAAGCACCCGAGCGCCACAATACTGTGGCAATGGGAAAAAAGTCTGTAAGTGTTAGTAGAAGTGAATCCGATGAAAGCTTTCTCCATAGTGATACATCATACACACCCACACAAATGAGCCCATGCTCCTCATTAGCATCTGCGCAAACATCCGTCTACGCAGGGAGCATTTCTGACACCCGCCAGTAGGTGCGCAGCGAGTGTCCGTCACCTGCTGAGAGACGCCATCGCTTGGAAATGTCAGCAGCGCCGCTTCTGTGCCTGTTCAAACCCCTGAGATGTGTCACATACAGCATCTCTCTCTCTCTCTCTCTCTCTCTCTCTCTCTCTGTCTGTCTGTCTCTCTCTCACTCACTCTGTTGGCTCTCTGGAACAGAAGTGTCATGTAATCGACAGTGGCTTTAAGCAGTAGTCCAGAGGACTCTCAGCTATAGCCCTGTTGCTCCAGCTCACTTAGTGCTGATTAGACCGAGATAATTTAGTACAGCCTAGGCCGACTAGTGAACCAGTTAGCTTATGCCAACTGAACAGGGCCCAGGGAAATGAAACTGAAAGTGAGTTTGTGGCCTTATTCAGGTAGCGCCAGCTGCCGACGTTTCCAAATTCTGTCATACTTCTGTGGTTGGAAGTACTCCGGACAATCGCTTTAAAATTTTAAAACAAGGAAAAAGATGTCCTTTTCTTGATAGAATTGTTTTTTAGATGTCCTTTTCTTAATAGAATTCTTTATATTACCTATTATTACATACCAAATTGTCAGAGGTGCAAGTAGTTGTCAAGGTCTATGGGTGTTTAGGTATGTCTGTCTGCTGTGTGTGACCATTGTTTGCCTTCACAGCTGCCGTACATGAACGAGTTGACTCTGACAGAGCTGGACATGGGCGTCTCTACTCCTAGAATCCTCCAGGCCTCCAAGCCCTCGGTTGACCACCAAGGTATTTTCAGGAGCCCATTAAATCTCAGCATTGTTTACACTCCCAGTAGACATTCGACCTCTCTTGGCTCGCGCCCATCATGCCAAACGTACACATAGCTGAGCAGTGCTAATAGGCTAATCATGACAAATGAGCGCTAGTCTGCAGTTAGCTTTAACTCAGAAAAAACTCAGACTCAAACTTCACAGAATGGAAAGTAGCATTAAATTACTCTCACCTCAGACCCCTACATAATTAATGACTTTTTTTTTTTTAACACACACACACACACACACACACACACTCAGTCTCGCTGCTTCATTCCCATGTGTCTGTTGTACTTGGCCCATTAGGCTGCTGTTTGACGCTGTTCTCCCTTGTGTCAGTGTGATATACTGTATTTGTGCTGTGAGTGGTAATGAGTTGTCAGAGAAATAGGAGCCTCTAAGTCAAGCCTGGTCAGCCTGCCGATGTTTAAGGGGCACAATGTTGCATTGGGGAGAGGGGGCAGCCATATTGATTACTCTATCACCCATCAGAATCTCTGTGTCTGAGTCCTTCAAAGAGTACACACACACACACACACACACACACACGCACACACACACACACACACAAACACACACACTCATATACTGCACAGAGGTAATGAGGCCTTTCAAGCCAAGGGCGCCTTTAAATAACAACCCCAGGGAAATTAGTTGGTGGAGTGTTCGAGACTCTAGCAGCTAAATTCTAGCAAAATAAAAGTGAGTTATTGTGTGTCTCGACTGCTGAACTTTACGCTTCAGGTGCATGTGTGTCTCCATGTCTCTATTGATCTGAACAAAGACCAGTGCTTACTGTTGAATGCACTGCTCTCAGGCCTCTCAACAGCCTTCTCTAATGCCACAGAGGAGAGTGTAGAAGAGTTAGTTGGAAAGATAGAGCAGCTGTTATATAGACACTGTGATTGTGTGTGTGTTTGTGCGTGCTGAAGCAGGATCTTGACAGATTAACTTGATACTAATCCCCTAACATTATGTGTTTGGTAATTGCCGATAAAATGTGCATGTTTCACTCCCACACTCGAAACTCCAAAATGCTTTTTGCATGTCGGGCCTGACACTGGTCATGCCAAACCGGTATGACTGTCATTTGGTATTACCCCCTTTCCCTCTTCTTGATCCACTCCCTCTTCTCTCTTTCTCTCTCTCTCTCTCTCTTTCTCACACTCTCACTCTCACTCTCAGGCTCACTCTCACTCTCACTCTGCTGGCTGCTGTCGAACTCCCCCCCTTTGTCTGCTCTCTGTGCCAATTGACTAGGGTGGATAAAACCCTCCATCCTGCCCTGGCAGGGGTGGCATTGGCGCCGGGCGGTGGTGTCTTGTGACCGGCCCCTCCCCAGTGCCCGTGTGACCAATAAGCCTCCAGTGTGACTCGGCTGAGCGGGCAGAGCAGAGCAGAGGGGAGAGAGGAGGGGCGCCGGGAGCCCAGCAACAATAACAAACACACAAGCTACTGCTGCTATGGCTGCTGCTGCCGCAGCTGACCCAATGGCTTCCAGTCAGCGCATAGAGGGCAGTCAGTCAGTGGGGCCCGGGGGTACCAGCCGTGGGCCAGGGGACAAGACAGGGTTGGCCCGGGGGTACCAGCCGTGGGCCAGGGGACAAGACAGGGTTGGCCCGGGGGTACCAGCTGTGGGCCGGGGGGGGGGAGACAGGGTTGGCCCGGGGGTACCAGCTGTGGGCCGGGGGGGGGAGACAGGGTTGGCCCGGGGGTACCAGCCGTGGGCCGGGGGGGGGAGACAGGGTTGGCCCGGGGGTACCAGCCGTGGGCCGGGGGGGGGAGACAGGGTTGGCCCGGGGATCCCAGGCTGGGGGGAGAAGGGTTGGGTAGGGATGGGGGGTGGGGTGCCCACTGACGGGCGACTTGCTCGCATTAAACCACATAATGGTGGACTTTCACAGCACTTGAATGGACAGTGGCGGCTGGTCAGATTGGTCACAGACATGCCGCTGATTCACGGCCACTTCAGTGGGTCTTTTGACCTTTATGCGCAGGCTTTATCAAAAGTGACTGGACATGTGAGATAGATGAAAATGTCTTTAGTGTACACAGTGATTAGTTCCTATGTTTTTGCCTTGGGTCAGTCTGGCCTTTCTGTCCTTGCTGAGTAATGACTGGCATTTCCTAAATGTAGCTACACCCAAACTGATCTGAAGCCACCCAGACTGGAGACTTTTTTTCATTCTGCAGTTCTCTCTCTCTCTCTCCTCTCTCTCTCTCTCTCTCTCCTCTCTCTCTCTCTCTCTCTCTCTCTCTCTCTCTCTGTGTGTCTGTGTTCCACTGCTGGTAAAACTGCTGTGCGGTTGCCCAGCAGGTCACGTAGGCCTTATGGATTGTAATCCAACTCTAAGAGAGGGATCATTGTTGCCGCTCACACAAGGGTACTGTGGAAAGCCCAGAGAGGCTTGGTATTGATCACCTCTACGTCAGCTGAGCAGACCTGTCTCTCTCTCTCTATCTCGCTCTCTCTTACACACACACATACACACAGACACACTCAACACTCTTGTGCACACACATACATACACACACGTACCCTCTAGCACACACACACTCATACACATGCTCTCTGTCTGTCTTTCTCACACACACACACACACACACACACACATATACACATACATACGCTCTTTTGTTTCCTCTCCTCCTCTTACTGTGGATCTCAGTGCACTGGGAGAAGGGAAGTTTGATTGTGCAACTGTGATTTTGAGTTTTGCTAGTGCTAGCTTCGGAGTTCTCACTCCACCACCATCCAGGTCACGCTCAGGTCAAAGGGATACCTCAGGGCAATTTGCTGGCCCCTAAGCCATGCCTAACAGCTAAAAGTGTTTTTGTTTGTTTGTTGTACAGTGTGCATTGTGGACCACGCCTAGACAGGCACCATGGCAAAAGGGCTTTTTTTAATAGCGTGCTTTATGAATGTGAAATGCACTGCACTCTCCACAAAATCACTCTCCACAACATCACTCCCCACAAAATGTGTTGGATGAGACTTAATGGATTCTGTTTGGAGTGAGATGGGATTGGATCTTGGGTGCCAGGCTGTGTGTGTGTGTGTGTGTGTGTGTGTGTGTGTGTGTGTGTGTGTGTGTCAGAATTGATTTCTTGACTTTCAGATGCATATGATGCACATGATCTACATGTTGGTTAAAGTCATGTGACCTGTCATTGCAGGCCAGTTACTGATTTTCAAGCTGGCATTAAAAAAATCACTTTTATTGACAAGTGGAAAACCAAACTGGGTCTCTAGCATCAGTGCCACTCAGAAGTACATACATGCAGGTGCTAATAGAAGTAGGGATGTTTGTGTGGTGTGTGTGTGTGTGTGTGTGTGTGTGTGTGTGTGTGTGTGTGTGTGTGAACTGGGGATGGGTTTGGCTGCGCATGAGCATGTGTGCCCTGTGTCTGAGAGGAATGAAGCTCTGAAGACAGATATTTCCAGCCTGGAGAAAAAGTGTCAAACTGTGTGTATGTGTGTGTGTGTTTGGTGTGTGTGTGTGTGTGTGTGTGTGTGTGTGTGTGTGTGTGTGTGTCCAGAACTCCCTAGAGATGCACAGCAGCCAAACAGGCTTCATCACATTCCTGCTCCACAGACAGCAGAGACACTCCCTCTCTGTCTCAGTCTCTGTATCCCTTTCTCTTTCTCTTTCACTCTCTCAATCCCCCCTTACTTCTATTATCTCTGTCTACCCTTCTCTCTTCTGGTAACTTCTCTTGTCCTCTCTCCCTCCCTCCATCTATTTTTCTCTCTCTCCCTCCCCCCCTCTCCTTCTCTCCCTCTCCCCTGCACTTTGGTGCATGTAATGGCTATTTGCCCTGGTGAAACCTAATGAAAGGGGAAATTGATTCCACCTCCCGCCCTGAAAGAGCCACCGCTGTCCAGAGAAAGAGGGAAGTGAAGAAAAGAGAGATGGAGGCAGAGAAAAAAAAGAAAGGAATGAGGGACCACATCTAAGTACAGGGGAAAGCACAGTGTTGACAAATCAGAGTTGATTGCGTTGTAATGGATGATGACCTCGCTCAGTTGAAGCACAACTTGAAAAACAAACAAAAAACTTTTAAATAAACTTGGAGGCAGTACTCATGTTTCCCAAGCTTGATAGTTGCCGTGAGAATGTTGGAATGTTAGCACATAAAAGAAGGTGGGAAAAATAGGGTTAATGTATTTACTTAATGATTGTGTAATGTAGATATTAAACAAAGGTTTAGCACTGGAGATCATTTTTTATTTTTATCAGCATGCCTCTGCAGCACTTATTTGAGGACGTATCTCTGGCAGAGGAAGTGAATGGATGATGCAAGAATAGCTGTGAAGAATGAGCACTTTGACAGAGCCTCTCGTGCTTAGCTTCAATGCAGTCTGAGTCCGGAAGCAGCCAGTAAACCAACTGCACTCCTACACAATCCACTTCTTTGCCTTGCTTGGCTTGAGAGCGTGTAAAAGTTCACCTCATCAGTGTGATTTTGGTTTTCACTTCTCTGCACAATACACACACACACACAAACAGGCACGTCATGGAGACCTGACATGGTCTTTGCTCATGAAGACCTCACATCCGGGAAGTAGCTCACTGGGTGTTGCACATCGATTAGTCTCAGTGTATTGGCATCCTCAGCAGGAGATGGGATCGGATCTTGGGTGCAAGGCAGTGTGTGTTTGTGTGTTTGTGTGTGTGTGTGTGTGTGGACCTGCATTGCCCTTCCACCTCTCTTCCACCTCTGTCGGCACAGCAGGCACACTCACCCCAATTAAGAGCTGCGCGGGTGGCCATCACCACGTCAGCCATTACCGTGGTAACTGCCACCGACCTGCTGTACTACCACAAATATCCCACTCACTTCTGGAGAGGGGACCAAAAATAGGGTCATCTCTCTTCCTGTCTCGCATTCCCTTTTTCTCTCCTTTTCTCTTTGCTTGCTCTTTTTCTCTCTTCTTACTCACTCACTCTCTCTATCCATCTCTTACTCTCACTCCCCTACTTACTCACTTTTTTCTCTCTCTGTCTTTCTGTCTTTCTCTCTCTCTCTTTCTCTCTCTCTCTCTTTCTTTCTCTGTCTGTGTAAAGTTGAAGGGAGTCATTGGCTGCTCCCTCCCTCACACTGTCCCATGATGCAGTAGGGTTCATAGCCTTGTTATTAGGTGACTCACGCTCGCTCGCTTGCTCCGATGGAGGCCCCGCTCACACTCTATTTTCAGCACCCAGTGCCGCCTCCGATCAGTCTTTCCATCCAGACCTGTGTGTGTAAGGCACACAGTCTTGCCAATCTAAAACACTCTCTCGCGTGGTTGACTTGGGCCCAGTGTGAACGCGCTCTGACTCATGCAGATAGCATTGAAGTCAAGAATATCCCCAGAGGTTGGGCCATGTGCCTTGCAGAGGAAATACAGCAAACAAAACAGACTGTTCTCTCTGTGGAACTTTTGAATTGTTTGTGATTGCTTCATGTCGGTGTCATACACTGACCATTATACCTCGTTATGACCAAAACAACATTTTAAGTGGTTTCCCAATGCTTAACATTGCCCCCTTTAAACAATGTTCATTAGAAAAAAATCAGAAAGTGAATTTCTTTCTCTAACTCGGAGTCTCTTCTCTCTTTCTGCTCATTTCATTCCCATGTTAACCATAGGGCCAGCTGGAGCCAGCTGATGGCGTAGCACTGAACATTATCTGAAACAAAAGCTAAATTTCACGTAGTTTCCCAGTAAATGCTTAATAACAGTGCCCCCGAAAACAAAATTTGTGAGATAAAACTTGGATAAATCATTTATTTATGAAATAATTTATTAAATGAATAACTTTCCCTTCCTGACGGCCACACCATTGGTTGTCTGATGAGTGTGAGTTGAGTAATGCTGCGAGTCTCTCTCTCTGCTGACTTGACTCACACCTTAACCACAGGGCCAGCTGTGGCTAGCTGAGGTGGTTCAGTGTGGTGCAGTGGGCCAAATGTCCTCATGACCACCACTTCTTTTTTTTCTTTTTTTTACTGTGTGCTCAAAATTGTGCCACACGTCACCGTTCCATTCCTTATCTGGGACTGTAAACATAGGATGAACGGAGCCGGACTCCTGCAGGGAGTGCGGAAGTGTCTCTGTTGGCCATCGGCAACACAACACTGCCCTCTGTGGGTGAGCCGAGGTGGTGCAGCAACCAGGCCAACCAAACCCCCTCCCCTCAGTACAGTGGCTCCTTTGTCTGGATATGTTTTATTTGGGACAGACAGCATATTGTAAAAGCGAAAAAAAAAAAATGGAATTGTGTAATGAGATCAACTCCGAATTTCACGCCCTGGGTGTGTGCCCCTGTGTGAATTTGAAAACTGGCCAAAGGAACGAGATGAAGACCTAGAAAGAGCAAGAAGACGAACAGACTCTAGTCACTAATATGTGTGGACGCTCTATTCTCCTACTAGTCGCGGAAGTAGGCTACCTCTCTAAGACCAAACTTTAGTTTTTATCTCAGGAACAGAGACACCCTACTGTGGTTGCTCAACTTCATTGATGCCAGGCTGAAGGTCTTGTTGTTTGTGGGCTTAAGTGAGACAGCTGATGATGGGACTGAACTCATGGCGCTGGTCATGGGGGCAAGGGGGGATCAGGGAGAGGTTTCCGTCCTCTCAACATGTTGGCAACGTCAGCAGAAAGGCATCCAATCAACAGAATTTATACAACACCGATTACTGTGTGTGTATGTGTGTGTGTGTGTGTGTGTGTTCGTGTGTGTGCACACTCGCATCACATAAACACACATACTACTGCAACATGCGCACACACACACACACACACACACACACACACACACACACACACACACACACACACACACACACACACACACACACACACACACACACAGAGTCCCCTGCCGACTTCAAACGCAGCCCCCTCTCCTTTTTGCCAGGAGGTCCATGGAGCGATGTCCAACTGTTTCCCCCTTATTTCAAAGCGCTCTGTGATCTCGTTCTATCTCTCTCTCTTTCTCTTTCCCATCCTCATCTTTTTCTCTCTCTCTCTCTCTCTCTTCCCCTCACTCTCTCTTTGCTCCCTCCTGTCAGCCAGAAGGAGAGGAGAGGAGAGGAGAGACTGACCCTTCCTGCTCTGACTCTCAGCCTTGCCTCTGCCAGCACCCTGATGCCCAGAGGAAGACGAAGGCATGGAGAGAGAGAGATAGAGCGATAGATAGTTGGATAGACAGAAAGGTGGAGAAAGAGAAAGCTTGAAAACAGAACAGAGAGAGAGACTAGACTGCAAGAAAAACAAAGAGGGGAAACGAAGGGAGAGGAGTGGGTTGTGTGGGAAGAGGGGGATAAGGAAAAGAGAGAGAGAGAAGGTGTGCAGAGAGATGGAGGGATATGAGGGAGGAAGAGAGAGGGAGGAGGGTGATGTGGGGAGCAGTGAGCTGAGGGTGGGTTTGAGAGTGAGGTGCCCCGTCAGTGTGAGTTTACCAACACACACACACACATACATACACACACACACACACCCTCAGACTCAGCCCGTGCGCCCTGCAGGCCTCACAGTCAGACACCCTGAACTCCAACACCCCTCCAAAGTTTGCTCAGAAAAACTTACCCACGCTGTGCCAGCCTTGCACACACATGCACAAACACACACAAACACACACTACACAATACACAGACAGACACACACACACACACAAGCTCATTTTACTCAGATACCACACCACAGGCAGGAGTACCTGAACTCCACAAACGAAAAGGTCTTGAATTTAAAAAGTCTTCACTCCCCCCCCCCCCCCCCCCACCAAACACACACACACACACACACACACACACACACAAACAATTCAAACTGAAAGTATAAACAAAATGTCTCTCTCACTGAGCAAACACTGGGGTTGTGCTTTGTGCTGAGGCTCTAATATGATTTGTAATTGGTTGTGTCTGCTGAGAAATGATTCAGTTGGATATGCCAGGAGACATGTGGTCAGCCTCCACCACCGCCTCCCCCTCTAGGATACTAATGGGTCTGGTGCTTGTGTGTGTTGGCAGGTCTGTGGTTTGACCTGGAGATCTCCTACAAGGGCTCCTTCCTCATGACGCTGGAGACCAAGATGAACCTGGCCCGCCTTGGGAAGGAAGGAGACTGGTTTGGAGAGTTTGGCAAAGATGGGTAAGATGTGCCAAGTTGCATGTGTGTTTGTGTGTGTGAGCATGTGTGTGTGTGTGTGTCTGTGTGTTTGTGTGTGTGAGCGTGCGTGTGTGTGTCTGTGTGTTTGTGTGTGTGAGCGTGTGTGTGTTTTATAAGTGTGTGTGAGCGTGTGTGTGTGTGTGAGTGAGTATTGAGCACTAGGTAACTGCATATTTCCTCCCTACGACCAACTCTCTTCCAGACATTTTTGGTCAGATGATTGGCAGACACGATCATAATCAGATGTAATGCAAGTAATAGCTTTACATTAGTGGCATTAGTTACTCAGCAGACTTTAGTGAACTTTATTGAACATCATGTTTTGCCACCACCCATCGCTATTTCATTCCGTTGCTAATTTGACTGAGTTGCTAATGATATTAAAATGTAACGACTGTGCAGAACAGTGAGGCTTTGGGTGCAGCACAACTCTCCTACTGCATGCAAAGCAGCCGTGCTGTAGTGCAGGGGTCTTCCTGTCAACCACTTCCTGCCTGCTCCGCTCCGCTCCGCTTCGAACGGCTTCTTTTTGCAGCAGCCTCCTGCAAAGTCCCCATGAGAGAGAGAGATAAGAGTGACAGAGAGAGAGAGAGTGTGTAACAGTGAGAGAGAGAGAGTGTAAGAGTGTGAAAGAGAGAGAGAGAGAACGAGCGAGCGAGCGTTGGGGTTACAGTCATAAGGGGATGGGTGTGAAAATGGGCCTTGGGTCAAAAATTTCTGATCTGAACTTGAGTGGTGAACTTTCTCATGTCCTTATTTTGCACTGAATTCCTAAGTTTTCTCAGTTCTTTTTTTTAAGTGAAAAAAACTGAACTCTGTCTCTCTTTCTGCTTTTCTGTGGATGCTTCTCTGCGCTACTCTTCATCTTTTCACTTTCACATGTGGTGAGTAACTCTGTCGGCGGCTTCTCTTCTGTAGCACTTGTCATTTCATTCTTTTTTTTTTTTTTCTCAAACTTATCTCGCTTCCTGTTGCTGTTGGGACATCAGCCTACTTCCTGTCGTCTCTTCACTGACTCATATCTTAGAGAGGGTGGAAAACGTGCCTGCCATCACTCCGTGTTTCTAAGTCCCCCATCATTTTGACAACTTCTTTTTTTTTCAGTCACAACCAACTGTTTTTAACCCATTAAAAATGTTTAGCTATTAGAAAGCATGCTGCTCCACTCAGTTGTCTCATAAAGACTGTGAGCCAGTGAAGCACATCACCACTTTACCATATATATATTCTGTCTGTCACCATGCTCTGGTTTTGTGATCATAGAACTGTAATGATAGCATATTCCTTAGTGTGTACGGAAGCCATGTATTGTTTTATGGTTATATGCTCAAAGCATAGTAAAGCATAGGCATTCACTGTAATAACCTAGTGTGTGCTTGTGTGTATGTGTTTGTATGTGTGTGTGTGTGTGTGTGTGTGTGTGTGTTTGTGTGTGTTCAGCTCCAGACCAAGAGCCTACTGTCTGGCAGACAGCGATGAGGAGTCGTCTAGCGCAGGCTCGTCTGACGAGGAGGACCCTCCGGAGCTGACAGCTGACCAGACAGCTGGAGCAGAAGGGTAAGAGTCTCAAAGCTGATTTCAAACATGGCCGCAAGTCCCTCGTCTCCAATCTGCTCTAGTCCATTGTGCTCCATTGAAGTCTAGTGCAGTCAGGCTAACTAATCATATTGGCATGTGTGGGGTGATTGCATGATCAGTTGTTTTTTTCTGTGTATTTTACCATGGTTTTCTCAAGCATGTCGTAGATCTCACTTGGGTGCAGTCAGATAGTTAAGCAGTTGTGTTGTGTCATGATTAGTCAGGCAAATGCAGGTAGATTGCTGCCCTGGGGTCAGTTTCTTGTGGTCGCTAAATTCTGTTGCAGTTTTGGTTGTTATAGTGTCACACCCAATGGCATAACCACCAAACTTGCAACGTAAGTTAGCAACAATGCCTTCTAAAAACATACTGCTGGTTAGCATGTTTACTTCTAATGTGACTGAAGGAACAGCAGGAGAACCAAGGATACTGATGCTTGGTTTGAATCAGTGTTGATCTGATTTGACTAAACCAAGTTCCTTCTTGTTGCCACAGCTTTTTGGGAGTCCACAGGCCTAGCAAGATCATGCGCTTCGTGGACAAAATCACCAAGTCCAAGTACTTCCAGAAGGCCACGGAGACGGAGTTCATCAAGAAGAAGATGGAAGAGGTGTCCAACACGCCACTCGTGCTCACTGTGGAGGTGCAGGAGTGCCGGGGGATGCTGGCTGTCAACATTCCCCCACCCCCCACCGACAGAATATGGTATGGCCCAGTCACTTGATGAAGATTGTACCAAAAGTGGGAAGCGGGGGTTGTAGGTCTTCAGTAGTTCACTAGTTGTTGGGATGTTGATGTTAGTAATTCTTATAATAATGCCTGAGTGTGACAAGACCTTAGGCCTCAGTGAACAGTAATGTGCACCCTGATCTGAAATGTGTTGTGTCATTAGATTGCTACCTTGAAGTTTAGCACCTCTCTTCTGCTCATCTGGTTCTCACAATTATCACTCTCATGATTAGCACTCTCATGCCACCAAGTGGTCGGTACAGGAATGACAGGGAGGGTGGAAAAACATTGAATATTGCACATTGTCTTTTGATGAGTTGAATTATTCACTACCCTGTTTTGGTAAGTCATTTTGGGAATACTTATGAAAGTGACATTATAAACTCGACTCTTGCTTTTTGATGAAAATGTGCAGTTATTTTGATCATCATTACGGTGTGGTGACGTCTGCATGTTTATCAACAGCAACGACAATCAACAATGAGGTCGCCCATTATGTGTTTTATGAGAACATGCCTTGTGATTCCCCTGTGTGCTGCAGGTATGGTTTCCGCACGCCTCCGCAGCTTGACCTGAGGGCGCGACCCAAACTGGGAGAGAGGGAGGTCACGTTTGCACACGTCACCGACTGGATCGAGAAGAAACTCTACCAGGAGTTCCAGGTATCAGCTCTGAGTGGTGTGTTGTGTGTGTGTGTGTGTGTGTGTGTGTGTGTGTGTGTGTGTGTGTGTGTGTGTGTGTGCATGGGTGCGCGTGTGTCTCTAAGAAAAGACAAACCATTCACAAAATATTGTTCATTATCTAGCATAATTGGGAGTCTCTTCATTTGGAGACATAAGTGTCACCTTTACCCGTAGAGCACCAAATAGGCAGTTGCTTTTATTACTGTTCAAGTAAACGATAATAACTACCTGTCAATCCAGTCCAAGATGGAAAACGTGTGTGAGAGCCAGAGAGAGAGAGAGGGGTAGTGAGAGAAAGAAAGCGAGGGATGAGTATGGGAAGAGGACTAGAGGTGATTCAAAGGCTTAAAGGTGTGCATTCCTGCACTCCCCCAGTTAAATCCCAGGCTAACCCTCACTCTCTCTGTCTCCACCCTCTGCAGAAAATCCTAGTGATGCCCAACATGGACGACGTGTGGCTCCACATCATGCACTCGGCCAGGGACCCACGTTCTCAGCCGACCTATTCCGGGTCTGAACCCCCCCACTCTAACGACCTGTGATGGCCTTGCAGTATTCAACACACACACACCCCACCCCCACCAGTGAGCTGTCCTGTGTTACACACTGCACCAACACACACAAACACACACACACACACACACACACACACACACACAGAAGTTCTGACTATATACTACCGACCGCACCGTCTCCACAGGTGCCACATTCCTGTGAAGGACATGACCTTGACCTTTTGACCTCTCAAAAATACATAAAGAAAGAAAGAAGGATGCTGAAAGAATACATAACCTTTGAACATGATGCCATGAAGGAAACACTTCCACTTTGCTGCTTGGAGACTTTTTTATATTACCTCCAGATTGGGAGAAGTAGAAAAACCATGGAGACCAAACAAGTTCATCTCTGTGATGGAGAGTTATGAAAATGCCATGAATCATGACACTAGATTGCCTGTCAGGGGGAGGGAGGGAATTCCTGGAGACCAGAAGGATTTTGGTTAATGAAGAGCACATGGTGTCTGCTGAGGGCGTGTCGTATGAGTTAACGTTATTCACCGGACACCTTACCTTCTGCTCGAGAAGAGGAGACTCGTCTTGATCTCGACTTGGGAGAGAGAAACGCATATCTGGTGCAGGAAGAGGGAGATTAACGCCAGAGAACCTTGAGCTTGAAGTTTTCACTTAGGGCTTATGAGGCTACGAGTCCTACAGTGGGGGCAGTGCCCCTAAGTCTGTGTGAGAGACCATACTGTGTGCGCGTGTGTGTGTGTGTGAGTGAGTGTTTTTGTGTGAACAACACATAATACTTAAAAACAAAATGAAGTTGCCTGTAGAGTCTGTAGTCCCTCGTTGTTTCCTCAGTGTGGGAGTGTGTCTGTGCGTAAAAGCTAAAACCAACAACAAAAGGACTGGCTTTCACACCATCGTATCGTGAAATGTACCTACGCTTTCAGCAGACATGATATGTCTGCTGGTTGTGTGTGTGTGCGCGTGCGCGTGTACGTGCCATCACTGTGCTTTACAGTCCCTTCCTCATGCTAACACTGTTGCACCGCTGTTCTTATGTTCCACTGCAAGATTCCAAGGAAGTCTCTAAACAAGTCAACGCCACAACTACTCAAACCAGACTAAATATATTATTTATGTGTGTCTGTACAGGTGCCATTTAAAAACAATCTCTTTATTTGCCTTCCAAAAGCCAGTTGCTGGACATCTGTAAGGTATGTCCAGTTTTCAGCTTTAAGCGTGTCACTAAGTTGCTAATTTTGTGTGCCTTACAGAAATGGTGTTGGTGCACATACGCAGTTCTTTACAGTTGTGGCCTGCTTGTTTGTGGCTTTTGCAGCATATTTTGTGTGTCACATTTGTTGGTTGATACAAACCTTGTAAGGTGCAGTAAGGACCTCCCCCCCTCCCCCCATCAGACACACACCACAGTAGCATGGTTATCTGCACATCAACTAATCACCAAAGCCTTCCTAAGGTTCCAGTGGACCTACTGCCACACAAAGGAGGCACTATTACTGAATTGCAGCACATGACTTAGGTGTAATGTCAAAAGACGGCACAATTTAACAGTTGTGCATTTGGGCCTAACGCTTCCAAATGAATGTACTGCCGTTGTAAGTTGGTGGAGGATGTCTGTATGCCATTGAAGTCTATGCTATGATGCTATAGTAGTTACTAATTTGATTTATGCTGCAGCGTGTATTCTTTCGTTTAAAGAGAAAATCGTATTTGTACAATATAAGTGATTAAACACACTATTGAGATACTCACATGGAACGTTAATTGTATGATTGTAATTAAAGCCATTATTGCCTATTTTCAGTGCAATTTTCCAGTATCTAATAAAACAAATGCCTCGGCCTAGAGCTCTTCGTAAAACAGTTCCTGGAGGACATTTCCAATGTCTACAGAGAAAAATACCACTGCTTTATCTTTCGAAGTAATCATGAAAGTGGTCACTGTTTACTTTTACTCCCGCGTTTAATGAAGTGTCATGGATGTAGCTTTGCCTTTTGAATGCACTTACAGTAGCTGATTACACCTATACTTTTACAACAAACAAAAAGCCAAATAGGGCGAAATCTTTATGGGTGTTGTTGAGAAGGCTGTTACCTGATCCATGTGTAAATCAAGAAGATGAGACTCCTCACATTCTCTCACACATTTTACACATTTAAGTCTCACACAGCCACACGCAGGCTGGAGCACACTCGTGTTCTGTGAAGTGAAGCTTCCCCACACTACCAAGTGCCGTTTTTATTTTGACATGGCATAGACTGCACACTACACGATGATGTCATATCCTACAAAGGCTTGTTTACATAGACTGTCATAGAAATCTATTAATGTGCTGAATCTGCCATTTTAAACTGGACATGTCCCAGGTTGACCTTTTGAAACTAAAGCCTATTTGCGCCTTAAATTACTTGCTACTGGTACGAATCAAATTCCTATTTTTGTTTTTCTTTCTTATGTGTTTGTTTTTGTTGGTGCTCTGAGCAATGATCGTCAAAACTGTGTGCTTGAAACACAAGAAGAGTTCCATTATTACATGAAAATGATTTGTATCACGAGGTGACGTGAGATACACTCTGAAAAGAGAGTGGACTGATCTGCTTAAAAATGATTCCAGAACTTTTATAGAGCCAAATAGAAATGGTTTCTGGTCATGTGCGAAAGTGACATTACTCTGGTCTGGTGAAGTTGTAGTTTAGGGAAACTGTTGAATATATCTTTGTCCTCATTCTCCTCAATGTTGCAAATAATTTTGTTTGCTGGCTTTATGTGTACAGTTTATGTTTGTTTTTTTGTTTTTTTGGTCCTACCCTGTGTAGGCTAATAATGGACTACGAGGTGTTGAAAAATGGTATTCTGCAGCTTTGTAATTATGATTCATAAAATGATTTAAATAAAGACGTTTCTTATTGTATATGCATGTGTTGTGGAGAGGTTTTTAAAGGCACATGAAAAACGGACAAATACTTGTTTGGAATGTTGCCTACCCAGCTACCTCATTCCCCTTGATATCTGATGACTGATCTCAAAAGAGGAACAAAATAATCCTTTTCAGATCAGAGATCTAGATGCATTTAATTAGTGTCTTACCAGCTTCCAGTCATCAGTATACACCAGATTGACAAAACTGATGCCTTTTTCGTGTTTTTTTTTACACTGGAGTATGTATACCCTGTAGGTTTTATTAGACACTTAAAAAGGTAGATTCAAAATGTAGGCCTATGTATTAACCCAAAATACCAACAGATGTCACTGCTGCCTTTGTGTAGCCTACACCACCTGATAGCCGTCTTCATTCACTAGCCTACACCAGATCCATAATGAAGGCTACGTAATTGATGACCATTAACTTTGAAGTCAAAATATTTGGATAAGGATGCAACGAGTTTTATTGCTATAAAAGCATCCCGTTAGTCAGCCTATTCTGAGCACAAGTGTGCGTTTCAAATTGTATTTCAGAGTGATCTCGTTAGGATCATAGTATAGCATTGGCTGCATTGGAAGAAACAACGAATGCAGGTGCTCCACCGTTATAACAAAGGTCTTCCTGTCTTTTAGGCTAGTCCCGGCAAGAGTTTGTTGTTTATGAATCTGGGCTATGTGCAATGATTGTTTCAATTTTATCAATTTATTCGCTGACAATTTAACATTATGTGGTTAACACCGCATTTAGCCTGGTTAATTTAATTTTTTTAATAACCGAACTTTACTTAATTGCATCCTCCAAAAGCCCAGGCATGAGCACTACAGGCAAACATGCCTGACGTTACTGGAATTCATCACGAGCCAGTGAAGTGCACGCACAGTCTGTATTTCCTGTTCGCGTGGTTAAGGAGCATGATTCCGTGGCTTGGTTTTAACAAAACAGCCAGTCGTCGGTTTCCGTTAGGAGTGAACTACAGCTTTGCGGATGGCCGTGAGATTGGGTTAAGTTTTTTCCCAGCACCTAACCGAGGACACACCACTACGTGACAGGGGCACGTACGGGGAAGGAGGTCAAACATTACCAAACTCGTCGAACCAAATGCGAGTGGTTGTGTGGTTGTTTTTTTTTTGTCTCGCACAAAAGATGACTCCTCGGTAGCTACTGTAGTATGTTGTTACAGCAGATGTAACCCAACCTCAGAGTAGCATACTAAGAAACCATCGGTCGTCCTTTTTCAAGCATCACCCACCGAGCTGCTTTTCCTTTTTCCTTGCCCTCGGTATCGTTTTGATGTGTATTCTGATCGTGACTTTTTCGTCCTGTCCCGTCTATTAGAGGGGGCAAGTCCTTAAATAATTTGCAGGTACAGCTCAGTTTTTTATGGGATACTGTTGTTATTGTTAGGGAGCAAGAAGAAAGACTTCAACAGACATTTGCTTATTTCCGCTTTAGAACACAGCCCCCGCGCAGGACTATTTGCATGGTTAGTCCAGCAAAATCAGAGTTGAGCTAGCTTTGACAACTAGGGCTGAACGGAACTCCAGGAGGAAGATTCGATCACTGTATCAGACTCGCGTGTGTAGCCACCAGCAGCGATGTTGCTGAAGGAGTACAGGATATGCATGCCGCTCACTGTAGAAGAGGTAAGTGTCTGGAATGTTGCTCTTTTAAAACAAACTTTAGTCTATTGCAAAAAACATAACTTGGATGAACAAAACAGATGTTCGGCTTTGAACACCGACATTTTGTCACGCATGCGATTGCCATCAAAGCATGATAAACTTACTGTAGATTACAGAGAACTAATTGTTTAAAGAATGCCTTATCGTCACCATCACACGACATAACGTTACATAAAGAAGGAAGAATAAATTAATGTCACGAGATTATTAGAGACTCGTCTTTATCGACATCCGAGATAGCGTTTTTTTAATGAGTTACATTAAATTACACGACTTCAGAGTGTAGACCACCCGTCACTCACACCGTGTTATCAAAGAGCTCCATGCTCCCTAGAAACGACCCTAACGTTACGGTAGGAGGTTCATTCACCGTTCCAACCTCGTAGGGTAGTCAGTTATGTTTCGACGAGTCGTACATGAAAGGGTTATTACTTGTCACAAGCGAAATCATTATGACAGTGAGAGGACAATGACGACAAGCCGTCGACGTGAGTGTTTGTAGCCTACTCATTACTTTGATCCTCACAGACTGTGGCTTATTTATCTTAATCAGATTTATCGTTAACAGAAGATATGTCTGTAAGATGTAGGAAAAAGGAAAAAAAAAGTTACATTGGGTTGAGAAAACAACATTCCCAAGCAACATTTTCGCAACTCCACCCCCTACTGAAGTTAAAGTAATAGGCTACAGTACACCATTCATCAGTTTTAAATTTTATTTTAGTGAAATTCCAGAAACTCCCTCAAACAATCCATAACAGTCCAGCAGCTTTTGCTTTAACCCTTTCCACAAAGCCATTGCTTGGAGCCTCAGGCTTTTCTCTTCAACCCATGGCACTGTTCTGAACGGCATGGAAGGATTGGCGTTTATCGTGACTGTGCACATTGATCTGGTAAAGAGTCAGGGGCTTTGACACCACTAGCAGACACTCTCTGTTACAGCTGCGGGGACAGACTGATCTGGTAGCGGGTGGGAGGATGGCAAGGGTTGGGTGGTGGTGGGGCGTCCTCATCTCTACTCCCTGCCAAGTCTGTGTTTGTGCCCCAGCATACAGAAACATCTCAGTTTTAAGCTTACACATCTAATGACTGCATTGACAATTTTGGTGTGCTTTTATACTGAAATCAGGCCATATTGTAGTTTAGGCTGTCACCCAGTTGGGCAGGGGGGGGCGGGGTTAGTGTCAGGGCAGTGAACATGCGGTGGTTGTAACCTTGTCTAAAGGTATGGGCACAAAGTCCGCATTGTATTTTACTCAGTCCTTGATTATGCTTGAGTTATTTTGACTGAGTGTCATGATTTCTTTAATTTTCTGTGTGGATTGAGGCTCCATCCTCACTGAAAGGAGTCACAGGCCTTGACCCGTTCCAGCTTACAGGCTTTGTGCAGATGAGTCGAGAGAGAGAGAGAGCATCACTTCTTTGTCACTGTAGTCATTTCAAGAGCTTGCTAGCTCAGAGAAGAAAGAAAAAAGGAAAAAGCCGAAAAGGTGGCTGTACCACTGTCACCCGTGTCTGCAAGGCCAGGAGGACTCATAGTCGTGAGTCACTCACAAAGGAGATGGCTCAGCCTGTTAGTTTGCTGAAGCCACCATTACTAGTGCGCAATGCCAGTCTGATTCATAGCCCCTTTCACTCAGGTGATTCTGTGCGAGCTGTCTGTGATTAACTGAGCTTGAGGGGGCATGCTTGTGGCGAGAGTTGGCAATGGCTCATGATGCTGGCAGGAGCCTTGTAATAACTCTTGCTTTGACTCATAACTGTTGCCCAGTATTTGGCTTGGAGGAAAAATGCCTTGACGCTCTACCATCACTCACCATTTTACGTATCGGTATGACGTACAACTCCTTATTTTAGTTCTCCCTGGTTTCACGGTTGCTTTACTTAACTCTCCTCTCCTCTCCTGGCCTGTCCTCTCATCGCGTCTCCTCTCCTTTCCTTTCCTTTCCTTTCCTCTCCTCGCTTCTTCTCTCAATCTCTTCCCAGAAGCTCTGTCTTTGAAAAAAAAAACTCCCCAAATGAGTTCCCCTTTCCTCCAGCTTTCTATTCTTGCAAAACCTGAGGATGAAGGAATCACTCAACGCAACAGCAAATAATCCCAATGCCTGACGCAAATGGTATTAATTGCTAGAATAAGCAGCACTTCCCTTACCCAATTTTTTTTGGCATAAGCTTCCTGTGTAATCCATCTGTATTGGCTGTATGGGTAAATGTGTGTGTGTTTGGTAGAGTTGTTGCTTTCTATTATATGTTTCTCGTTGCTGTTGCGGACATCTCTGAATTGCAGCTCTCCTGACTTCTGACTGCTGCTAATGCAGGAAAAAAGAAAAGAGAGTTCATGTGAAGCAGCCACACAAATATGAATCCCCCATCCTCCTCCCCCTCCCCCTCTTCCTCATCTTCATCCTCATCGGCATCCCCGATGCAACTGTAGAGCAGGCAAGAAGGAAAGACTAGGAAAGGAAAGTTAGCCCGCACATGTCACTCCTCTGCACCACAGCTTGGAAATGGCTCCAAGGCAAAAGGAGAGGCGGAGGGGGAAGAAGCTTTATGTTTTGCACACAGTGTGCAGATGTCTGCCTGTTTTCATTCTGCACCGCACTGGGTGTTCTGCCACCTTTGATCTATTTAACATATTGAGACATACCATCAGTGAGGTAAAAGAGCAGTGTGTCAACGGCCGTCACCAAGTCATTCCCTGCTGATCCTGTTTTTTCCAACAGTATGTTCAACAGTAATTCGTAGGAAAGTCTTTTTCTTTCAGGCACTTAAAAACTCTGTCAGTTGACCACTTGCCTGTAATGAAAGGCATTTTTTGTGCTTGTGAGTGTGTGTCCTCTCTGATGAAGTGTCGCGGAGGACTCAGCCAGTGTTGGTGCCGAGGTGCTTCCAGTCAGCCCCATCTGCTGGGTTCGGCCACTTAATCAACTGCTCCTTTATTAGCAGTTGGAGCTGTGATTTTCAAATCCCTCTCGCCAGCCGTGCACCCCCCCTACACCCGCGGTTTAGCCACTGCCACCGCCACTCTCCCTGATTAATGTTTTGTTTTGGGTTGTGCGCTTAGCTGGCATGACTCCGGCAGACCAACTTTGGCATTTCAGATCGGTGTTCGTCAGGTGTCCAGCTACGGCTTTAACAGACATCCAGAATCAGTCACGGACACTGTTGATGCCAAATAAATGACTGAGTGTATTTATCAAGGGGTATTTATTGCACTCAACCAGACTTGTTGAGAGGAAAACACTCTTTCACACACACACACACACACACAGACACACAGACAGAGTGCTAAGTGTCACCTGCTGTACCCTCTCACTGTCTGCCATCTGTGAGCAAGGCCCCCTCCAGAATACCGGAACCAGCACCCCAGGGAAACATCTCCCACTCTGTAGTTATCAAACGCTCATGAAAATGCACAACTTGCTGTGACCTTTCTGTCGTCAGACTTTTCCAATTAACTCCAGTAACTACCCTTTGTCGGCTATGAAGTAGGGCCGAGAAGACTGAGTTGTTGAAGCACTTGCCACCAAACCCTTGAATAGACTCTGTTGCCCGCCCACAGTTTGAAGCTCTTCTCTGTTACCATGACAGCTTGGGTTTAAATTTATACATTCTCACCACTAAACGATTATTGGCTGTCAGTAATAGACACACAGGCACGTGAAGCTTTCAGCTTGATCTGTCTATCACTAAAGAGACCAGCTGAAATTTAAACCATGTGAATGTAAAACTGAACATAAAAGGTCATGTTACACAGTGTGTGTGTGTGTGTATATGTGTGTGTGCCAATGTCAGCTTTTGATATCAACCATGTCAGCATCTGTTTTGTCCAGTAGCTTCTTCTGAAAGATGCAGATCTCATTTCAACCCTGTCTCCTGGAGGAGAGCTGCTGCAGCCTAAAATCATGCATGTGCCTATTTTCCCACATCTAACAGTGGAACTATCAGTCATAGGCCTAAATGTAACAATGGAGATGGGATAGTTGATTAAAATGAATTAAAAGACATTTTTATTGGAGCCAGATTTATGTAGGCTAAATTTTCCTAAACTTTGGCTTAGCTTAATTTACTTACTTTTAGCCAACTTTAAATGACAAACAAATGTATATTGATTAATCAAACTGATTGACTTGCTATAAAGCCTAAGAGCTGAAAAATTCTCCCTCTGTCTCTCCCTCTCTGTCTTCATGTGAGTTTACAAGTGTGCCTAATTGTGTGCGTGCATGGCGGGGGGGGCGGGGTCGATATTCAAATAATGAATAATTCTCAGTGATTATTGAGTAGTGTTTTTGCCAGAGGTTCGCATCCCTAGATTCAGTCAGGATGCCATTCGAGTTGGTTGGCTGTGCCTGTTGCCTGCTAGTTGCTGCAATGGGCGAGGGCCTCCTCTCATCATCCTCGATGGGCTTTTGGTACTGCCTGCTAAGGCCCCCTTGCTCGCAGCTAACACTAGCTAGCTAACGCCAACATTGTCCACGTGGTGAGACCCAGCAGCAGTCTTTACCTCTCTCACAGGGAGGCCAACATAGTGGCTGTTTGGAGGACCCTTATTTCACATTACATAAATTCTTGTTTGAAGGCTAACAGAAACATGAAAACTGAAATGTAACTGATACAGTGGTCCCAAAAATACTCAGTGACACCATAAGCAAGGTAATCAAAAACTGACAACACAGCACCATTAACCCACAGGGGGACAGTGACATTTATGGAAATGCCACATTGATGGAAATGGCCAAATGCTTTCAACTGCACAGAAGTAAAAATACTGGAGGGCTCAGTGCAGACATGTTGCTGCATATATTAGGCTACTACACTCATACAGCAGTATTGAGTCTACGACCAAGAAATATAAAAACAGACTCTCCTGTAAAAATTAAATTGTGGCACATGCATTTCAAATTAAAACAGAAATTCACTTCAACCCAGGCACACTTTGACTAAGCTTACACCTCTCTTGCTATCCTGTCAAATGCCTCTGAATGCTCTGAGTGAGATTGGCTAGCTGTGACCTAACAAAAAAAGAGGGGTCGGCTGGATGCTCAGGGGAGTAGTGAGTGTCGATGACTGTAGACAGAGACGGTGGAATCGTGTAAAGGACAGCGCTGAATCACTCTCTTGCTCACAGCACAGAGCTGTCAGAACACAGGCCTGCCGTTAGACCCCTTCATCAGAAGGGGCTCCAACCCACCCCCCACCCCACCCCTCCACACACACTCACTCTTATTCAGACTCACATACACTGTCATCCACCCTTCCTTCAAAATGGAACACCAATATCTGAGGCATTTAAGAGCCAGCAGGATCCCACTTGGTTAACTTGTCATCTGACGAGGCGAAAAGCAGTTAAAGCAGTTACTTGGTGTTTTCACATACCGGTGCTTGTGAATCACATAGCTGTGCATAAAGACTGTCAAAGCAAATAAGCTATCATGAGTGTTGTGTGTGATGTAAAATTGACATATTCTGGTCATCTTTAGCACATTATACCTGATCTACTACCTCACAGTGAGAAACCTTGAAAAGGGGTCGAATTGTAGGCTATTTGCTAATGGCTTGAATGCTCTACTCCTTAGAGGCATCTAATAGAGGAGGGCTTAGCGGCTAATCATGTGCTAACGCTAGCCAATTTCCCGTGTGTTGTTTCCGTTGAGATGAGTTTGCTTTGTCGAGTGGCGCCTGGCCTCTAACAGATTGGGTCAGCCTGCTGTAGAGGTTACGCAATCTTGATTGTACAGGGTCTCTGGTTCAAATGTTAGACTATCAGTTACAGAGTTGTCAGTCAGAGGCTCTCTGTTTGGGTCGAGTTTCGTGCCCAGTGAAGCCCACTGCAGTGAATGGTTGCATTTGTGTGTTTAGTGTGTGTGGGCACATTCACTCCTTTGACATATAAAGGTTAGAACAGAGAAAGAAATACGCTGAAGGCTATGATGTGACTGATAAACGAAAGGAGGACGAACAGAATAACAGAAAATGGAAAGCAAAAGATGTGCAATGGAGAGACAGACAGACAGGGAGTGATCTGCTCAGTGAGTTTGCCTCAGGAACTGGTCGATTCAGACTGTGCTGTTCGCTCTCCGCGGTGAACTCAATGAACGCTGAGGTCACTGCAGTTTGTATTCCTCTGTGGTTTCGTTGCTCAAGAGTCGTGGCTGGCTTCAGGAAAGACAATTTCAGGTGCTTCTTCTTTTCTCCGTCTCCATGATGCAGGGACTGACCATTCCTTGAATTCCTGTGAGCTGAGCTTAGTGCCATTGTATTATTTAATGAGGTCTTTGAATGTTGTAAGTCTTGGTCCTGCAATTGTTGGTTTGCAACAGCAAATGCATCTACTCCCCCCATCCCCCCTCCCCTCCCTCTGCTCAAATGCATCTTGCATGCATATTGTAAGACCCTGTATGGGAATGGTGAGGCACAGCGGCACGGAACATAAGCCTGATGATGTATGAAATCATGTGTTGCAGGCCTGCCGCATTGTTATTCAGCGGCACAGGCCTGCAAGCTACTTGATATGACACAGTTTGGGATTAGTGTTGTATTCCTCATATGTTGCCCTACCTACTGTGACTGTAATTGCGGTGTTTTTTTTTTTCCATCCCTCGCCTAAGACTGGCCAGATCACAGTACTGGCATGATGAGCTAATGTCCAGTAGCGGTCTGGAAGTAGAGCTGGGCAATATGGCCTGAAATTCATATTGCTGTGTTATTTCAAGAATAGACGGTATGTGGTATATGTTACAATATATTCTTCATATAACTTTAGAATATGATTTCAAATGTGCAGTATTGATCAGGTGAGACGGAGGCAGAGAAGTTGTATTTTATAACATAATTTTATAAAATAATGAGTTAATATCAATGTTTTGAGCCCAAAATACTACTGAGGTGAACCTTCCATCTCCCAGGATGAATCAAATTTAGTCTGGTCAAGTCATCACTAATTAAATGCAGAATACACCAAAATTAAGATGAAAATGTTAAATGTTTAAATTAAAAACATTCAGGACATCTTTAAATGAAAAATGCATAATTAAATACAGATTTATTTAAACTAAGGGAAAGCTGTAAATAATTGCAAAGCAGTTTAGAATAAAAAGCAAGCAAAGATGTCCTAAGATGTCCATCCCCCTTGATAAAGAAAGCAACTGAACGTATCAAGGAATATTTAAGCTTGTGGAACGTGTGGGCCTTTCTCATCAAATAGATGTTTCATTTGGGCACCACATAGAGGTGCACCATAGAGCTCTCAGTCACTCAGGGGGAGATGGTCGCACCTGAACAGTGCTATTGCAGTAGGCCGGTATAATAAAAATCTGTACTGTTGGCCAAATGTATATTGTTTATAACCTTTATACCGCCCACCCCTATTTGGAAGACTTCATCTGTAGAATAGTGTGGTCCTGTAGCATATTGTGAGGGGGCACTGACGAGCCCTTTTTGGGGATATTTCGGGCCTTAAGCTGAAGACCACCTCAAATGTGCAATGAGGGCCTGCTTCCCCAATGCCATCTCTGTGTCTTGGTCTCCTTGACCTTCTTATAGGATGAAATGGAAGCCTTTATCTGGACAAACCTTTTAACAGAGCAAACAATTGACCTCAGTACCATTACAAAGCCATTACCAGCGCAATGAACATCTCAATGATGGTGACAGTGTTGTTCTGTTGCCCTGGTAAGCCTTGGCCCTTCTGTCAATTAGCACCAAGCTTTTCTACTTAATCTTCATCCTGTGGTTTGAATGGAGACAGAAAGAGTATGTGAAAAGGCAAAAGCAAACACCATGTGGATGCAGTTCATCTCTCAGAGGTGTGAATGTGGGTTTGTTGTGGAAAAAAAAACAGGCAGTGATTTTCATCAGCTGCAGCAGAGACTGTTAGCCTTTAGCTTAACCTCACAAGGAGGGTAACTCTGGAGGAAATTGGTTGCCCCCCTCTCTTGAGCCTCCATTGCAGACCCTACAATCCCATTATTATTATTATTCTGTGTGTGTGGGGAGGGGGCATGTGTTTGTGCTTCAGTGCTTTGGGGGGATGGGAGGGAAAGCATGACTGTATAGTAGTGTGCTAAAATCAAGTAAAAAAAAAAAAAAAAGCACAATTCTTGAGCTGCTTTGAAGCTTTAGCTGGAAGACATTGAAGTTTTCCAGAAATACAAAAAAGTAAATCCGTGAGAAAGAGAATGTAACAGACATCTGCAGCATTTACCCTGACTGTGTGTGGGTTGGCATATTAGTCTGTTTATGTTTGCATGTTAACCAGTTTTTAATTAGCTACGCAGCTCAATGGTATTTCAGACAAAGTAAACAGTTTGACCACACTGTGCCTAGAGTAAACCTCAGTCAGTTGCACTTTCTCTCTCTCTCTTGCTCTTCCCATCTGTCTTTTTAAGCGCTCACGCAAACAAAAATGCGCACACACTCACACGGAGTCTGATTGGCCCCTGCTGTGTGCCTCACGTTATATTTGTGTCAGAGGAAATTACACATGTTCTGTGGGCTGACGTTAGAGGGGTAGCCACAGGGGTGCACCGGGCTAGACCCCAAACATCTGTAAGTGCCTCACACGGCCATTTCTCATCGACAGAGACAGCTGTTGCTGAGGCAACCACAGCTCAAGTCAATTCGACCAGTCACCCCCACAGTTGTGCGTGTTGAAAGAGAAGCGTCTACTAACAAACTCTGGCCCCTGGAATCTCATAAATATCATAAATGTGTTCTGCTCTGTTGGAAGACTACAGCGATGATGATGATGATAATGATGACGACTGTTCTTTTGCTTGATGCCGATTCGTTTTGCAACGAGTTACCAGCTGGCCGGAGGCAGAAAGAGGCATGGGAAGATAGCGCATTGTTCTACTGCCTGCCTGCCCGTCCTCTCTTGCCTCTCAGGGCTTTGATGTCTAAGCGCACGGGGGGCCCACGGGAGAATGTTCATCCATTTCAAATAGACGCCCACAGAGTCAAATATGTATCATCTGCAGACTTCAGATTCTCTGCACGAGGTCGGTTGCATAAGAGAAGCTGAGGATGCCTACACTGGGTTACTTTGGGCACAGAAGAGGCCTACTGTGGAGACTGGGCAAGCAGCTCCTGTGGAGGTGAAACAGGCTCCGAAACGAACCACTTGACGTCATCCTCTAAAAGTAAACCTGAAACTTTTTTTGTCTTTTTATTATTTGTCCATCTCTGGCTTTTATTCTCTCCCCATTTGACTTAGTCTCAGGACCTTGTGTTGAGGGTACCTACATTTACATCTGTAAATGACTTCAAGAAAGTATGTCATACTATTATGGTCCATGGGGCTGAATGTGGTAAGAACTTTAGCTGCTGGACATTTGTAAGAGAAAGAGAAATATAAATGAAAATCCTCGTTTCTGTCTTGTGCCTAGCAGGATTATGAAGTAGTTAAGCCGAGGCTCCGGAAGATCACAGTTGTAAAGACAGACATTTTATGGTGATGCACTGAGAAAATGGAGGAACGTGAGTGGATGTTTACTGAGTCATCCAGTGTTATTTACGCACCAGCAAATTCAAAATGGGGTTGTCATAAGACCCTGTTCTGTGCATGTCAACAACAGCTCTCTGCCAGCGATGTCTGAATCCATTATATTTCTGACTGGCTACAGAGATCTATGTGATTGGATACTTGAATATGTTGGAAAAATTGTACTGTCTCAGTTTTACTGTGTGGAAAAATCACATCAAATGATAGTGGCCTTCCCTCATATTATAGAACATTGAACAGTTTATCAATTGAAAGTAGTGCTCTAATGGTGCTATTATATATAGTCAGTGCAATTCAGTTGTAATTTAACACAATACAAGAGTAGAGCAATTTTTCTCTGTCAAATCCAACAGGCTCTGAAGATGTGGTCTTTCAGCCCTGCTTCACATACCTCTTCTGTGGACTTTCCCTTGTACTACTTCAGTTTGTTCTCACTGGAGAACATGACTCAAACAAGTTTGATATGTTCTTTGTTCTCACTGGAGAACATGACTCAGACAAGTGCGATATGTTCTTTGACATCAGTACAGGTCTCCTTCAGATGTGTTTTTCTGTCACATTTAAAGAAAGGCATCCCTTTATCATCATTGTCATTGGGGGAACTCGGCATAGCAGGACAGAAGTCATCCTGTGGTGACTGTCTCCTGTGAAGTGGGCGCTAATCATAGCTCCTTTGGTAAGAAAAATAAAAAACATGTATTTGTGATTGGTCCTGATGAAGGGTACAAAGAGTGCAGAGACTAAGCCTGTGCCCGAAGCCTCATAGTCACCACAGCCATCATCATGCTCCCCTGCAATCATCTTGTCTCTTGGCCACTTTGCAGGAGACAACCTCAAATTAAAAGTCATCGTCCAATTAGTTAAGCTGACAGGGAAACTGACAACTGGCAAAGAGAGACATTTAGGAGCTGCCCAGACATGGAGGAAGAGCGAGGGGCTTAATCCTCAGGCCGTCTTCAGTTACATTTTTCTTCTCTAGAAAACCTTTAACTTTGCTGAATAAGGAGGTTCTGAAAGAGCTCTATCTATCTATCTATTTATCTATCTATCTGTCTATCTATCTATCTATCTATCTATCTATTTATTTGCTCACTGCTTACTCAGCTGCGGGCTATGATTTAGTGATGTGGGAAGGGAAAAAAAACTGCCCCGCAAGCGCTATCGACTTAGAGGGAGCAACCTCGCTTTTATTTATTTATTTATTAACTCACACTGAATTGATTAGTTGGAGGGCTGGGAGAGGGGGAGGTGCTTGTTGCATAATCTGCAGCCTGATGCATTGTGGTGTGATGCAAAAGCACTGGAGGGGGGGAGGGTAATGAGCGGGTCTTCTTGTGTCCCTACACATGTGGAGTCTGTGTGCATTTTGGACCTAAAAAAAAACCAAAACTAATTACCACAGTGCTGACTCAGTCATCACAGGAATTATTGAATGAAAATGTGACTTTTTTTTTTCAATTCATTGGTTTACACTCTATTTGTCACACCGTGTCCCTTGAAGAAGTACATGAGAAATTGCAGGGAGGAGGGGGCGGGGGGCAGCCATGTCTGTGAGTAGACTACTATGAGTAGACACACTACTGGCATTTCAACTCAGTAGTGACACGTTTCTTTTTGTTTGTTTTTTGTTTTGGTTCCTTTTGCACTGTAGGAACAACAATTAGGGATGCCAGCATCTAAAATCCAGTTGAATGGCTCCAGCCCACAGATGCGGGGGTAACGTTTTTAATCCTGTCCCCTTGAGCCATGCCACAGCCTATGTTCCAATTTGTGTTTGATTTCCCTCCCATTGTTCTCTCCTTTTTTTAGCTCAGCTAACAAGGGGCGAGGGAGCGTACCACGTCTCGGAACCTCACAATTTCTGCGAGCCACTGTCACTCACAATGTCTTGAAAGGAAACTGATGTGCTTCAGCACGCCTCATCTTCGGGAAAGACAATAAAGCAAATAGAATCCGTCTGGAGAGAACTCAACTCACACAACGCATGTCTTTAATTAGTTCATGGTTGCCATGGGAACGGAACTATTTTCGAGAAGGTAGCATAGGTAGCGTGCGACGGCACTGACTGAAGAGGAAATTGGATTTGACCAGAGCTGTGTTGTCTCATGTGATTGACAGACAGACAGACGGACGGACAGGCCGTCGGGGCGATGGCCTAACTGAGCGACAGACTAATTGTCCAGAGCATTGGCTAATTGCATGTGGCATGCGCGCCAGAGGACTACAGCAGGCATCATCTGGTCCTGGGTTGGAGGTTGGGAGGGGGCCTTGAAAGCACAAGCTGCTTGCAATGGGAATTGCAGCTCCTCGGGTCATTGGGTCTGGAAATGACAGGCCACAGAGATCTCTGTGAAGAACACACACTAATAGTCATTAACATTGATGGATGATGAATAAATTGTTTTGAGGTGGCAAATTCACTAGTCACCAATGGAAAGTGTTCATTCTACAGTCTGGCTTGTGTCATTTAAAAAAAAAAAAAAAAAAAGACAAAGACAATCATGGAGATTTGGGGTTTGTGTTGGAGTGCTAGCATAGCGCTAGACAGTTGAATAAGAATCTGTTGGTTTTAGTCAGCAGTGCACCGCCACTGGGCTACGTGAAGCACAGCGAGTGAGCTAGTGAGTGAATGAGTGAGTGAGTGGCCACTTCCAGACATATGGTCTTGTTGACAGCTAATCCTCGAGGCAGGTTCAGGTTTCCTAGTTTATGTTGATCGTCAGCTCTCCTCGAGAGCTGGGGAAAGACTGCGGCGCTCGCGGCCAGAGGATTATGGTTGTCATGGAGGCGCAGGGGTTTATAGCGGTGGATATACCAGCAGCCGAGGGTAATGTCACTGGCCCTGACCGTTGCTTGCTCACACTGATAGCTCCACCTGGCCTGCGTGTACTTACCCGGGCCTCCAGTCACTCTCTCGCCCACAGAGCAGGGTTTCAGCTGCAGGACTGTGTGCAGGTGACTGTGTGTGTGTGTGTGTGTGTGTGTGTGAGTGTTTATAGGCCACATGTCGTGTGTGGTCGGGTGTGTTTTGTTTGTGTGTCTGTAAATCTGTGTGTATGTCAGGTGTCTCTAATGTTTATCTCTTTCTTTTCTGTGTTTTCTGTGTGTATGTGCGTGTGTCCGTGTGTTTGCTTCCGTGTGCATTTGTGTTTAAGTGATGAATAAGCTAAGCTCAAAACTAACCTCATTGAAGCCACAGGGCGACCCATCCTGCCATCCTTCACGTGAAGTGTGGCGCCAGGCGAGTCCTCCAGCCTCCAGGCCCCGCCAAGCAAAGCCCTCTCAGGGGTTTTTACAGCCTTGGAAACACAAACACTGGCATATACTCAGATGAGGATCCTTCCTCAAAAGTGCTCTCTTTCTATTTTTTCCACTTTTTCTTTTTCAGAAGGCAAATGAAAGCGCAAATGAAAGTCATGCCTACTTGTTCTTTCAGTCTTTCACTCACACTCACTGACCTTGGAACCCCTTTTAATTGGCCGAGTCACAGACAGACAGACAGACAGACAGACAGACAGACAGACAGACAGACAGCAGGAGTGCTAAGTGGAGTGGAGTAGAGTGGAGCTCAGTGCGGCAACTCACACTGCTCTCATTGTCCCTCAGCTGAATATCTATGCACAGCGGTTTGGGAAATTCTCAGAATTGAGAGCTAAGGCATTTTGTTAGGCATGGTTTTGCCCAGTGTGTGTGTGTGTGTGTGTGTGTGTGATTGTGGGTGTTGGTGTTGCATGCCTAATTTTTGTGCTTGTGCCTGTGTGTGTCTTTGGTATTGTAATAGGAACACTGTAGGTTTTTGAATGTGAATGAATAGCTGGTGTGTTTGTGTGCTCTATATACTCTCTACATTTCTCTCTGCATTTGTTATACGCTCAGGTGTGGTGGGATAGTGTGAAAGTGTGAAACTGAGTTGCTTTGAACAAATTTTCAACTTAAAATTCTGTAATATTCAAGAGCCATCTGTGACTGCATGATTTCTCTCTGATCTTTTTTGGCAATGTGTACTTTTTTGGCAAAGTGTCTTTGACAGACCGCATTACTCGCCATTGTGTCAAGCCCACAAACTGTACCTTGTTTACTGTCTCGTCGTATGATGTGCTGTGACTGTCTGATGTAGCCTAGTCCTCTCTGCAGATGTCAGCTAGGTTCCTTCTCATCGGTACCACATTTACCTTGTCCTCCCTCCCTCCCCCTTATGCAGGCCCAGGATTAGACAGTGTGGGGCTTCAATTATGATCTCATCTGGCACATGTCCAGCTGTACAACTTTATATCTCTATACACAGCATGTGCGTGTGTGTGTGTGTCTGTGTCTGTGTGTGCGACCATATCTGAGCAAGTCATTTCTTTATGCTCTAACAAATTTGATGGCCTCTTGTTCCCCCCCCCCAGCATTCATTAGTATGTTGGCAGGCGTTCAATATCATTTCCCGGCGTCTCAGTTGGACCGACCACCGTCAGCAGTTTCGCAGCATCTTTCCTGGCACCTTTGTTTAAGTTGTGCCATTTTCTCTCTCTCTCTCTCTCTCTCTCTCTCTCTCTCTCTCTCGCTCTCTCTCCTCCTACGCAAGACCCCAAGGGTGACTATCTCAGCGGAAGAACCAAGTGTCCATTTTAGAAGATCAGCTCTTTGTGGGGGTTTGCTGTGCAGCTGATCCCACTCTCCATCGTACAGTTATAATGATAGAACAGTTCTCAGTGTGCTTCATACTGAAACCGTTGAACTGAAACCAAGAGCCTCCAGGTACTCAAAAGCAGAGAACTCTCTAGCTTCGCAACAGAACAGTTCCTCTTCCTTTAATCAGAACCAGAGAATTAATGTCTCCGGCAGGCAAGGCGTGCTCAGCTTGCCAAGAGTGATGTCATTGCGGCCGTGCGTGACGTAGAGGAAGTGAGAGGAGGGGAGAGGAGCTGTGGCAGACAGGGACGCTCTGCAGATGATGATAGGACAGAGGGAAAAGAGCCAGGGGCCAGGTTCCAGTGACCTCCTCCTGGAGAAGGAATGTTTGGGTTCCTAATTAAGCAGGGCTGTGCTCTTGCTCTCTCTCTCTCTCTCTCTTTCTTGGTCGCTCTCCAAGCACACACACACACACACACACACACACACACACACAGCTTCCTCTCTATTGCAGAGGATGACGCGATCATTCTTGAAGTTCTTCCAACAGTCAATGGGATATCGTTTCTCTTTTCAGCAGGCTTTGGTGGGGTGGGGTGGGAGTGTGGGGGGAGGTTTGAGGATGGGTAAGGGATCGGGATGGAATGGTGATTTCCCAGGATAGTAAGAACATTTTTCTCCTCTGGCCAGGTAGCCAAGGCTTTTCAAGGATTAGAACAGGCACCGATCAGACGATAGACTATTTTTTTTTTTCTCCTTAAGCATTTAGCTAAGGTTTTATATTTTAAGAGGCTTAAGGAATTTCATTGTCATTTGATAGAATTTCCTGAATTCCCTAAGATTCCAGTGCTGTTAGTGTTTGCGTCATAGCCTGTGACCAGCTGTTGTTTGGTTAAACTGCAGTCCAAGTCTTTTGGGGGTGAATCCCTGACCTTTTACACTGTTAATCAAGAAGACATGCACATCTGCGACAACTGCCAGATCTCTGTGTGTGTGTGTGTGTGTGTGTGTGTGTGTGTGTGTGTGTGTGTGTGTGTGTGTGTGTGTGTGTGTGTGAGAGAGCGAGAGTTTGTGTGTGCGTACGTGCAAGAGAGAGGGACTGAGAGAGAAGGTGAGAGAGAGTGTCTTGCCTGGCCAAGTCAAGTGAAAATTACCCAGAGTTCATTCACCCTGTTGAACATCACAGTTTGGCTCTGTGGCCAGTTATTAAAATAGCACCGTGGCCCGTGGGCATCCCAGCTGCACTCCTGAGCCATTAGTTGGCATGAGGTGCTTGCTGGACTAACACCCTACGTGAATGAAAAGGTGAGAATGGCCTGGTGGAGTCACTGGACTCTTGCCTGTCTTGTTTGCCTACTAAAAACTTGACACCATGCACCAGTTGAGCAGAACCCAAACAGGTGAGGTGCTCTTTTTCAGGAAATGGTTCTTTTTCATTTATTACAGACAAGATGTTTATCTTTAAATCAGTGTTGTATTGTAATATGTGTGGAATTGTTTGTCTCTGGGGGCAACTGGTTTAGCTTTGTGTTGGGTCTCACTTTAGTGTGTGTGTGTGTGTGTGTGTGTGTGTGATTCAAGACAAGAGCCTTTAGTGCTTTGTAGTGCCATGTGTTTTAGCAGTGTTTACTCCTGGCCTCTGCTCTGACCATCATTCTAGGAAACTTTCCATGCTGCTGCTGCGTCTGCACTCCGTGTTTGTGTTGCCTCCAGGCCTTATATATCACTTCACTTTCAGACCGTGTGTGGTGTGTGCGTGTGCGTGTGCGCGTGTGCGTGTGCGTGGCGTGTGCGTGTGCGTGTGCGGTGTGTGTGTGTGTGTGTGTGTGTGTGTGCGTGTGTGTGTGCGCGCACGCGCACGCACCATGATGCTTCTCCACTGTTTACCTTTCAACTCTAAAGTCAGACTAGTTCTCAGGAGACAACCCATTGTATACAGTGTATACAGTTTGAATGCAGTCATGTCTAGACAGCATTGCAGTTTACAAACACACCCATTATCATCTCACTAGCTGCTGTAACGAAACATTCGGCTTCTGAGAAACATCCATAATACAAGCCTAGGTACAACAGTAGCCCTGTTGTATTGTAAGGTTGATCATTTTGTAGAATCACTAATCTAGTGTCATTCACTGTACTGGTAACTGCCTTGTTTACACTGAAGCTAGCCACATCTTTAAAGGGGACGTAAGAACAGAAAACTGTTTTTCCTGTGGTTTTGTTGAATTGAATATCAATTAATCTATCTATATTAATCTATGATGAACATTTATCAACATGCACACTTCCACCCAAAACTGCTTTCACTCCTGCTTCTTGTGTGTGTGTGTGTGTATGTATGTGTGTGTGTGGGGGGGGGTAGTCTCTCATATCCTGCTGCCTATATGATTGTATTGAAACTGTACACAATGGGTTGTCTCCCGAGAGCTAGTCTGACTTTGAGTCTGACTTTAGTGTTGAAGGGTAAACAGTTGAGAGGCATCATGACACACACACACACGCACACAGACACACGCATGCACAAAAAGCAGCACAGAATAAGGTACAGTGCTCCATTCATCTATTCTATGTCCCCTTGAAAAAGGGAGTTCAGATTTGTGTCCCTCATGCAGCAAAGAAATTAAGTGAGTTATTAGTAGAAAGGCTGTGCTATCTGCCTTAAGGACATGCCTGCATATGAAAACATCTCCTTTGCTCAATCATCTCAGGGTCAAGGCATTATTTTGATTATCATCAGTCAGCCTTTGTGCCTCACTGCGTTATAAAGCGTTTTTTTTTTTTTTTCCCCTGCGCGGCAAACAAAAATGGTTCAGTGGAAAAAAAATGAGCACGTGGCATCAGCTTAAAGACGGTGCTGCACAGCAGCTGTGATTCGGCACACGCAGATTTACATCAGACAAGATGGCCTCATTTGATGACGATGATGATGATGATGATCCATGCCCCTGTGAGCTTTATGACGGGGTTGTAAAGACAGAGGCCCTAAGATGGATGGTACTAATGGAAGGCCCTCTCGTCACCACATGTGTCAGCCAAGACCCAGCCGAAGGACCACGGGGATATCCACCCATCCTCTCTGCTCACAATGCCGTAATTCTTATGCTTAGTCATGGTGGAGCTTCTGCCTGAAGTTGATCTTAAGCCATGAGGGGTAAAGAAGGGGGGTGGGGTGGGCTGCTTGTTGGTTCGTTGAAGGATAAACACAGCTGAGGCCTGTTTTTTCTGAAAAGGTTGTTTCCGCCGAATAAATATTTATTCTTTGTTGTGTTGTGATGTTTTGTGTTGCTTAAATACCAAGGCTAGATGTGGGTCTTCCTTAAGGGCCTAGTTGCTCTGTTTACAGTCAGAATCAACACGCTGGGGGGAGGGGGTGGATGTGGACGGCGTTGTTGGGTCGCTTGCAGTAAACAAAGCTTCCTGCTTTATGAATTGTTTTAAATTGCAGGCCCCTGCTGTTGCATAACATAGCAGCGTGTTTGCTGAAAACAGACATTTTTTTTCCGCTCCCTTCCTCTCACTCTCTCTCTCTCTCTCTCTTTCTCTCACTCTCTCTCTGAGATGACGTCAGACATCATGAGCCACGAGGGAGGACAGATTAGATTTAGCCAAAGTATGCGGACAGGCTGAAGGTCGCACGCCTCTTGGAAATGGGGCAAACGTTGCTCTGATGTCAGACTGTTTTGTGTGCATACTCCACTTCCATTGTCTCTTTTTGAGAAGAGAGCTCCTCGTTCTTAAATGCAAAAAGGTGATGGATGCCTCCCTCTTCCATGTTCTCCCAATGTCACCTGCGCTTTAATGCGTGTGCTCTGTCACTCACCCAGTCCTACCCTGTCAGCCTAAAGTGTTTTGGAAGCCTGCATGCAGGCTAGTCATCATTTTAACGGCGACAGGGGCTCTCTTTAAAAGCGTGTTTGTTCTGTCAACATTGGCACAGTTCCAGTTCTCAGGGCACAACAGGAGAACGAGAGCGACTGAGTGAAATGTGGGTGTAGGAGAGAGGCAGGCCGAAGAGCCCGGTCACTTTCCCAGTTTATTCAGATGCCCTCCATCAGCTGCTCTCGGGGTCAAATCACATACAATAGCCTTTTCAGTGGAGGCAAAGCAAAGAGGGAGAAATAATTAGTGTTGGTTCGCAAATCCCCTGACCTTCAAGAAAAACACATTTGTGTGTGAGACACCGCTGACAGCTTCCGATACGAGATACGACTGCTTCTATCAGTTGACCCGAAGTGAGTGAGGGCAAGGCCAGGGTCCTCTGGAGAGACACACACACACACACACACACACACACACACACACACACAGGGCAAAGTCAATCTGAAACTGTGGACAGAGATTGCACAGGCAGCGCTGAAAAGGTTTGATGGAGTCGTCCTTGGCACAGAAGCAGACTTTCCATCTGCCGGCTTTTGTGAGGTCAGAGACGATGCGCATAAACAGCCGGTGCACAGGAAGTAGCCCGAGCGGTGCTTTGAGATGGCCCTCTGGGAGGATGTTACTCCCACTTTCCTCACCCAGAGAGGGTCACTGCAGGGCATGACCCAGACCTCCAGTCAACCAAGTACTCTCTGTCTCCCTTGTTGTTACTCTGAAGATGTCTTTCTATATCTACATCTAGCTGTCTGTTTGTGAATCTCTCAGAGACAACTCTTTCTTTCTCCATCTTTCTTTCTCTTTCTCTCTGTCTTTCTCTCTGTCTTTCTCTTTGTCTCTCTCTACTCCTCACTCTCTCCATCTTCTCCCTCTACCCCAATCCTCCATCTCTGCCAGGGGTGCTCAAGGTTAATGAAGTCTCTCAGAGTCACCCACAAAAGTGCTGCTTTCTCTTTGTGGCTGATCAGAGCTCAGATGAATATCAGGTACATCACCCCCTTCTCTCTCTCTTTCTCTCGCATGTGTGAGCTTGCTCACCGTGCCTTGATTATCAAGAGGTTCACTGCAGGGGGGCGAAAGAGGATGAACAGTGTTGCCTACTTCCTTATTGAGCCGGGGTGGGAGGATCTGGACAAAAAGCAGGGGGAAAACTCTAATCGAGTGTGGCAAGTGCATCTAGCGTGGACGCAAGTACCTAAGGCACTACATACTGGAAATGTCGCCCACATTGCAATTAGTATGCACAGCCATGAGACTGCTACTGAGGGGGTTAATCTCCATTAGACTGAGTCACCCGACACAAATTACAGCCATGACCAACATGACCTTATAATCACATTTCAAAACACATTTCAGGAACTCAAGGTGTTATTAGACATTGGGGTGTGCTGTGCTCAATAGCTGCTTTTGCAGTTCCTGGCCTGCTAGTGAGAATTAGTCATGCTTAAGGCAGGGATCATCGAGGATGGGAAGCAAGGAAAAGCAGGCTGTAGTCTCTCTGAAATGCAGCGCTCTCAGGCTTGTGGAGAATTGGGGAAACAGCATCTCCTGGTCTCGTGTTTTGGGTGCCCTTGGGCAAGACTCTGAGACAATTGGCAGTCTGATTTTGGCATCCCAGTGCACTGCCCAACCCTGCCATCAGTAGCCGAGTTTGAGGCTTGCTTTTTTTTTTTTTTTTTTTTTTTTTTTGAAGACCCAATTGAGTAGAAAGTCACTGAATAGATGCAGGCCCGTCTGTTGTTTACCATTACAAATGGTCTTTGTGAAACCTTGGCCATGAATGCTGTCCCTTTCAATGGGGATTAGTGGCAGAGTTGTCTTGGTTCACTCAGGGATGCCGCAGAGAGGGAGCGTCCCATGGGAAACTGGCAAGCTGGAACTGTACACTCCAGCATGCTCCATGCCAATGGGGTACGCAGTGGGTGAACCCCTGTCATTCTGCACTGGGGCCAAGTTCTGGCGCAGTCTGTAATTGAAAATGTAGCATCTCCCTGACTCTGCCGCATTGGCTTGGAAGGGCTTGCTCATATGTTGAATTGATTAGACATCTTTATTGTTCTCAGACTCGCATGGAAATTTAGCTTTGGCCCCACAAACACACAGGACTTCACAACAGTGATATCAAACATAGAGAATCTGACATGCATTCTGTTATGAAGAGAGACAACACGAGACCTTGCACTAGTTTTCAGTAATTTTGATGAATGAAAGGCATGGAAAGGTAATTAAAACAGATTGAAGTTACATAGACAGACCGGACATACAGACGGAGTTGATACTAATGTGCACTCGATCACTCTGTCAGCGCATGATTTGTTTTTCACTTACAGAGAGGACAATTCCATGTTACAATCACATGAGTCATCACTATAATCATGTGAATCACCATTTATATCTCCACTTTGAAAAAAAAAAAATGTGTGAGGGAGTCAGGAACATGATCAATCAGCGTATTCATTTATCCACACATACATTTTCCATCAGATTTTATGACCGTATCTGCCCTTAAATTACTGAGTCAACACCTTTTACCCAGAGGCAACAGGTGGATGAGGCCTGTACAAACCCCTCACCTGTAATTCATCAGGCCTGCAGACTGCCCACGCCCTCACCCTAGGATGATGGAGGTTAGCTGTCGAGGGTTGCCCAGGCAATGTGCCTGGCACAGGTGTGGGGCACGGCGGGCTGCCTCACCTTGACAGATTCATCTCCAGAGGTGGGTGTCTGTGCTTTAAGCCAAAAGCTATTTGATTGAGTGGGAGGCACGTAAAAAAATGGCTTGGACGCCTTGACTGACAGTTGAAATGGTGATCGATCAGATGCTCATGGTCATTAGTTTGTCTCTTTGGGGATGGTTTGTGTTGGCCAAAAATAGGTGTTTGGCAATCCGTCACTGGGACACTTCAGATGTCAGTTAGTCACTGAAACGACCACTTTGTCCCTGTGTGCAGTCGTGCTTGATTTAAGCCAGAGTGCTTTTGTTCCTTAGACTCATTGAAATCAGCGAGATGCCCCCTATTCATGCCAAGAAATACACAACAGTAACACTGTTTGCAAAATGTACTGCTGTTGTCAGCGGCCTCCACCTCTCTCCTCTTGGCCATCCCAAAGGATCAATGTAATCATTAGAACAAGAGTGGCTTTTAACGTGTGCAGCTTCCTCTGGTTGAGGGACCACCATCAACCCAACACCATTTAGTGGATTTTTTTTTTTTTAAATCCCACACCAGTATGTTTTGTTTTTATGATCGACGAAAATAGACAAGGCAAAGGCTCATTACTCTGTGGTGTGTTACACAAGCACTTTGTGAGCTAAGTGGATTTTAATTGGCTGCTGTATGGCTGTACTTGCAAATGCGAAAGCCAGCCTGATGAATATGGATACGAATATGAATATCCTGTCCAGTTCCAGTTGGCAATCATATGAGGGAGGAAATTTCCAATCTCTGGCACTCTTCTCCTCCCGTCTGTGCAAAGACAAACCATGAATGGTTCCCTGGGGATATGTATTGAAGTTAATAAATCTTAACTGAATTGTTATTTCTTTATGTGGACACAAGCAATAAGTGTCAAAGTGATGATGGAAGCTTGCTAGAGATATTCATATTTATGGGCTTTTGTAACTAAAATAATCTCTGTGTTCTTCAGACTTCCTGTGTCTGTCTTAGTGTCAAACCAGATAATGTTAACATATCCTTATCTATGCATCACAGAAAATATCACTCTGTTTCTCTGTTTGTACCAGAGAGAAATAAAAAAAAAAATCAGGAAAGGCCTGGCTGTGCTTTTAAAGCTACTATGGCTAACTATTAACTAGGCTAATGCCACCTGGTGCTTTGCTCAATATCACATTTTGCTTCAGCACAGTCAGGGATCTCTCCATTAGCAAATTTTTGGCTGGTCAATCAGCGATCAGAGGTCTCTGGCTGGCATGCCTAATATTTTTGAAGTTCTTAGAAAGTGTTTGCCCATTAGGAAGACAACATATGCCAATTTAGGGATTCCAAATGCTTTGCACAAAGTGAAATGATGTGAAAGTGTCTGCTGCACCAGGCTAAATAACTATGCCAAATAAGAGAACTTGAACTTGAAGTAAACAGAGGAAGCTGAAGTGCAGCTGAAACCTGTTGACGTCACTCCAGTTTGTAGGTATGCAGTGAAATGGAAAACTCAACAGGCCATCATTGAAGTATCACTCTATCTAGCTTCTGAATGTTTCCATCTATTTTCTGTCCAGAGGGACCGTTGTGCTTAACCAGCACTTGTGTGTGGTAATTTGAATTCACAACTAGGCTCTTTTGTTGGCATGAAAAACGGAGTAACTGTTTCGTTTCCCCTAACAACGGTTGCTGAGTGACCACATTCTTTCAAAAGCCTTTGCATATCCCATAAATACCTACTTTTCCTAGAAAAGGTGGTGTTGTAATAAGTATAGCTTTCACAAAATGTCATTTGGAATGGGTCTGCGGAGTTTTAATTGCGTGTTTTGTTGTACTTTGCCTCAACACTTTCTACCCAGAACTGTGAACAGCAGACACACTGTTTTGCAGAATGAAGTTGTTTGCCTCATTAGAACAAGAGCTTAAAAACCTCAGAAGAAAATGTTCTCAATTGTCTCTTCTTTTCTTTTATGAGTTCAGAGTATGCATTCCCATTGGCAGAGAAGGAATGCTCTCACACCTTGCCTGTTGCTTGCGTATTTTCGTTTGCGTATTGTCGTGTGTTTCCATTTGCAGAGTCACACATATTAGCGTTGCCTTCGTTGGCCCCCAGTAGAACCCAAAGTTATGGTGACTTACAGTGGTGCTATTTGTGGGAGGCTTTAAGTTGGCGTGCTTTGCCCTGGGGGAGACCTGGTGGAAGTCTCTCGCTGTCTCTATATTTAGGTGAACTACAGCCATTCCTCTACACTGCACACGCTCACAGCCTCTCCCTCTCCCCTTCACTCCTCGACACTCCCTTTGGCTGGGACAGACTTGAAACATCCAGGGAACGTTGGAGCCCCAGTTGACCTCGCTCCTTCTCATGGGTTTTTCCGCTCGTGAAGTGGGAGGAATGGGATTAGGGTGGGGTTAGGGGAGCTTGTACGTTGTCGAGGTCAGTGGCCCCATAAATGAGTTGTTACATGTGGTGTGACCTACTCTGACCCATCCCCCAGTGATTCGTGCTGAATGGAAGGCATCCAAAAGAACACATGATGCTGTCGTTGCTGACGAGTTGTGTGTGTGTGGGTGTGAAAGGGGGGGGGGGGGGGTGTGGTTTGGTGTGTTTGGCCTCTGTGTAGCATAAAACACACCCGGGGTCTCACACGTGGTCATGCAGCTTTCCCAAACATTTATGGTCTGACTCTTTACTTGGTCTTACATCATCTAAATCATTTCACTTTTGAATTAATATTGCATCTGCAGTTAATTGCCATTAAAGGAACCCCAAGATATCTTTTATGAAAGATTAAATAAAAGATTACTTAAATAATATTGTGACCCCCTTGTGACCTTATGCTGTCCACTTGCACCATTGGCTGAATAGAATGGAAGTATCTGAATTACAGTTAATGCTCTGGGACTACTGAAGTACTGCTGAAGTGTTCCATTACTTTGGCAGTTCCGCTGAAGGAGGACGCTGTGCCTTTTTCTTTGAAGCGATGCTGTCGGACAACACACAAAAAATTCCTGAGAGAAGAGCCCTCAGCCTTAGCAAATGAACACACATACGTAGGTAGTAGCCCAAGCCAGCCAGGGTCTCAGTAAAATAAAGGCCATGAAATGGTAAGTTGTCATAAAAGCTGAGAAAATAATTGCATTCCAAGCAGCCTGGACAGAACTTAGGGGATGAGGCCATTTTATGGACACCGGTTATTACCTGCTGTAAAATGTCTGACCAACCTTAGGTTTCCGTTGACCTGGTTGACCACAATAGCCAGGGGTCTTTGAGTTTGTGCAGGCTGGTGGGATTCTGGCTGAATATTAAGAAGAGCAAAATACTGCAGCCCACAAATAATGGAAGCATTTGATGTAGCTAAGTAAAAAAAAAAGTCAAGCCATCCGTAGGCCAGATTTCTGGTCCTAGTCATAATGATTTTTTTTCCCCCTCAACATGCAAAACAGAAATGCACGTGTCTCTGTTCTCTCACTAACACTCGTCACACGTTTGCATTCCTTTCCGTCACAGTGGTGGGCCTGCGACATTTCGCCACAAGTGCTCCGCTCTTCCTTGGCTCATGCTGACAACTTGGCTCAATTACTGGCACAAGTTGACTGAAAAAACGTGGTAATCACATTGTTCTCGCAGACAAAGCACTTTTGTCAGGGGGAGCAGATCAAAGACTCGCAGGATAAATGTTTATGGTTTAATTCATCTTTGTTTTTCGGAACGAAAGGAAAACTGTTGCACTATAATTAGCACGCGTGTGTGTATGTGTGTACGCTGGTTGCCTAGATACCCGTGGGTAGCGGACGTCGGCAGCCGAGGCTTGCGGCCATCGATAAGCAGCTTCAACGGACTGTGTAATGACATTTCTCCCACACTCATTAATCACTAGTGGTGTCCTGGCCACAAAGCTAGTGTGACACCAGGGCCACACAGCATAAGGATGCCTTCCATGACACCTTATCCCACAATGACCATGGGTCTCCTCTCAAACACTGCTCAGGTCAAACATCATAGCATAGCTCTCCTAGTGCAGGTGGTAACCTGTACTTGAAACTTTTGAGAACCGAACCCGTCAGAATGTTCAGAGTGAATAACAGCAGAATGACAGCACAACAGAGTGAATAGCAATAATTCTGATTTGCTTTTAAAAATGTCTTGAGGCAGTTAAGATTCATGTAGGAGCATGATATTTCCTAATTTGATCTGTCCTGTTGATGTTTTCTCAGGGAATTTTAAGACCACACGTCAGTCATGGTCCGTGGAAATCTCCATTGCACACGACATGACATTGTTTTTTCTGGGCTTCTCGTAAAAATGCCAGATGGCAGGAGAAGACTCTAAGGCTTCTGGGAAAAGGGGATGGAAAAAACTTGTTTCCACCTGGAAGGTCTTGTGACTGGCCTTGCCATCTCATGATGGAAACAAAGTCACCCTCTGCTCCCCTATGCATGCTATAAATAGCACCAGGGCCTGACCTCTGCTCGATTATATCTGAAGGGGGTTGATCTCTCTCTCTGTCTCTCTCTGTTTCTCTCTCGCTCTCTCTCTTCCTCCCCCCTCCCTCTCCCTCTCCCTCTCCCTTTCTTTCCCTTCTTCTCTTTCGGGCAGACACACACACATGCACACACCAATAAACAGACACCACATTTTTCCCCACATGGCTTCTCTTTCGCCTCAGGGATTCCCATCGAAGTTGCATTTGCCTGCAATGACCTTTCTTTTATTGATACACAAATCCTCTCCTCAAAAAAAGAACAAGAGGACATCCACATAGATGAGCCTGTATCTGTACATGATTGAAAAACTAGTGTGTGTGAGAGAGACACAGCGAGAGAGAGAGAGAGAGAAATCAGGACCCATGCTCTCGAGGGCATGTTTCTGTATACTTGATAAATATATAATTTGGTTTGGTCTTATGTAATATGTTTTTCCACTCTCTGGCATGGCCCAGAGGCCGGCCCCAGCCCCAGCCTCTGAGCCCCAACCTCCGCGGCCTGTGCAGAGCTACTCTAAAAGCCCTCCACTCACGCCCCCTCACTGCTGTCTGTCTCCAGATGAGTATGACTGAAACTTCCAGAGATGCGCCGCAGAAGGAGGCGGGTGGTGGGAGCAGCCGACTCAAGACACGGCGCTGATTAGCCATTCTCAACAACCGAATGCTTGAATAGAAGTGGCCACAGTTCAATGAGTTTAGCTCTGAACTGGGGGGGGGGGACTCAATATGCTGATGGCTATGTAGTCCTGTGATGAAAGCGGAAGAAGAAATGAAATGAGAAATGAGATTCTGGAGAGTAGCCCTCCTTCTTTCTACTCCTCTGCCTCTGTCCCTCTCTGTCTCCTCGCCGCCCCTCTTCCTCCAATGCATTTTGTCAGGCCTTTGGTCAGCTATGACAGAAGACCTTTGTCAGCCATCTTGGGAACCAAATGCTGACCTCCGCTGCTGCCATCCAGCATGATGCGGCCCTCAATGCAGGCATAAGACTGTCAATTATTGAACTCCGCAGCCAACTTAACACTCTTGTCACTTCAGTTCTTCCGTAGCTGTACTGTTGACTGGCTCGGACGGTGTATAGTTTAGTCTTCCTTAGTCTTAGTCTTAGTTTAGTCGCTGGGCAAAGAATTGTGCCAAAACTGGGCATTAAACTCTGGAGCATACATGGAGCTCAGTTGGAGGAATATTAGAAGACTTTTGACAAAGAAAATGTGAAGATTCCTATCTCATAGACCATAAAGGGAAGACTGAGGAACAGGCAAGAGAAGACTGATCTCAGATCTGTAGTTTGCATGTTTCTATAACTGAACATGTTCACTGTCAAGATCAATTTAGGTACGCTGAACCCACTGAACCTCATTGGTCAGTTGTCAGGTTGACCTTCAACTCGCCTGACCATTTTGTTGTTAAATCAGTACCAACCACACAGTCTCTTTTTCACAGACATGAGTCAGTCAGACTGCAGTGTTCTCAAAGCTCCCAGCCAGTTCAGAGGCTCTAGTCGGCATTTTACTGTGGTGGTAGTGGAGCTCACTATATGTGAGCTCAACATCAGTCTGGCCTGCGTCATCGTGACCATTTTTTCCGAGTCGCTTGCACCTCATGCTTTTGCTCTTTGCTCTGCAGTTCACGGTAACCACGGGCGCTATGCCTCAGGTGCCGTTGGTGCTAAGCGCATAAAGATCGTACACCACACGCTGTGGGGGTCGTGCAGCCTTATTTTCCACTCCTCAGTTGGGCCGACAAAAAATTTGTGGTTGTGCAAAGCGGCATTGTGAATACGTCTTCTAAAACTAGCTCAGCCTGTGGGTTTGTGTGTAAAGACAGAGACAGTCGCTCACTGGTGATGTACTTGTGTAAAGCCTGTGAATATCCAGTGGCTGCTTAATTTGTAAAGCAGTAGCCCTGGACTAGTTGTTGAAGCATGCTTTTTAGTGAAGAGATTTCACACTGCTCTCTTATAGAGGATCTGTCCTTCGGTCGTGCATGAGTAATGACTGTACAATGGCACCAAAGTGAGATGACCTTAGAGTGGTTATTTTGAATGCTAATTAAAATAAAACCTTCGCTAAACCTGCTGGAGGAAAATAACTATCTACATTACATTTCACTCATGCATGAATTGTGTGACTTCTTCAGACATATTGGGTAGCCTGTCTCAGAGGAGCCAGATTATCGCAGTGCTGCAGCTTAAGGCTTGAGTATAGTTGAAGGCCTACAGCCTCTTGGTATTGCTTAAAAGGCTGCTACTGAATATCAGTTTGGTATCTTGTCACAGAGCCATTGTTTGTTAACTCAGTAGAGGGGAAAAAAAAGCTTTCTGAGGTCAAACAGTCATTTTCAGTCAGTTGAAACCGTTGTGTTTCATGTGCTCTAGAGAAGATGAGTTTCTTCCTGTTGGGGCTATGCATTTTAATGAGCAGCCCCATGTTATAAACTATCTTCTGCAGTCGAGGTGCTACACCGCTCTGACTAAGACAAAATATTGGCCGCTATGAAGCACATGGAGATTTATGATCAGTCTGGCCCTGGGTACTGTTGCCGTATAAGGCAGTGAGCTAGAATAAATTCCCTCTGCATTAGGGCAGCAGGTCCCACCATGGAGGTGCCACGGTCCTTAACCCTACCATGCAGTGTTAGTGTCAGTCAGTGTCAGTGAGAACTGCTGTTAAGTGAAGGACAGCTTTTACACCTCCCATGTTAAGGCTGCTTGCAGAGGTTAGCCACATACGCAAGTTTATCTAATAGAAGCTGTCCTGCTTTACAGACAAATTGCAGCTTTTAGCGGGAGGCTGTGGAAAGACACTCATAAAAGCCTTGCCACCGTCATCTCTGTATTTATATTCAAAGTGTGTTTGTGCCATTACTGGCCTGTTCTATTCATCTAATGCTCTTCTTTGAGTTTCATCATTGGACTTGCATAAACCAGCCTACTTTGGTTGCTCCCTTTTTCTGCTCTAATGCAGGCCAACATGCTGATTCTCAAGGACTGAAAAGGTACTTTGGGAGTTTGTTTATCATGGGGCTTGGTAAAAAATATGAAAGATATGAAAAGTTGAGTGGAACGATGGAGGATTCTTTATAATGGGCAGGATGTTGTTGAATGGATATCAGTTTTCATCCCTGAGTGTTTATGCTGTTCATTCCCCTTGAGAAATATCGTCATTAAGTGTAGGACATCTGTTCTTTCTTATATGTTGCTGTTTGAACATGGATTACCTGGATTATGTCGTTGCGCATCATTCTATCTGACAGTAGACATGCAGATGCCACGTCTGCTTCTTCTCCTAGGGATGGAAAGTCTGCTAATGGTTTGTTTACTAAGCTCAGGTTTCTGAAGGTTGGCCAGAGTTGTGTTTCTCTCTCTCTCTCTTTCTCTGTGCTTCTCTCAGTCTCACTTTTCTTTTTCGCTACACCCACGCCACGCTACTGCCCATAAGCTATATTTTTATCACTGCCCAAGAGTGCTGTCTGTGTGATATGCTAATGCAGACTCCACTTCTCTCTCTCTCTCTCTCTCTTTCTTTCTTTCTTTCTTTCTCTCTCTCTCTCTCTCCCTCCTTCTCTCTCTCTTTTTCTCTCTCTATTCCTCTCTCTCTCTCTCTATATCTCTCTCTCTCTCTCTCCACCCCCAGCTGCTGTGCTCTCCAGGCTCTCCGAAAGTCATAACTCATCAGCTTCTTCTCTTCTCACCCTCCTCACATTCCTGCAGTGGATCAGTCAGTGCTTCTGCTGCTTCTCGCTGGCACAGCACAGGCTCCATATTTTTACGACGTTATTGCATTTCTCTTACAGTTCAGATAACTTCCTCTGTGAGACTGTCGGACAGACAAATACGTAATACCTGAGACGTGCCTTTAAAAAAAGGAAATGTATGCTCATCCCACCTCATTCAGACCAGGGATACAGATACAGATTTGTGAATGAACCCCAGTTAATATATCTCTCCCCCAGACTGATGAGTTGTCTTTGAATGCCATTCTGAAGGCCTTGGACAGGTGGGAGATGGCAAGACTCGCCTGCAGAAGTGAATGTCAGCCTCCTTCCTCCTCCTCCCCTCCCCCTTGCCACCCTTTTCTTCACACAGTCAAGGCCGAACCTCAGAGACTGATGAAAGGGAATTAACCTTTAGGGAGACTCATGGGTCACGCAGTGAAAAATATCACAGCTAGTGCCTTGTTTTCTTCCTCTTCTTCTACCTCATTATCAGGAAGCCTGTCAACCACCGAGTGTGGAGATGAACATTCTGGAAGAACAGTTAAGCCTAGGATAAAAGAGGAATTTATTTATTTATTTATTTATGGTTTCTTTGAGAGAGGATGGATACAGTATACATAGACAAAACAGTACTCATAAGTGAACAGCCTATCCCATGCTTGTATCACAGTGCTTATAGCAGATGCTAATTTTCAACACTTGTTGCTAGGTTAAGGGCTTTTTTGAGAGAATAATTAAACTAAGATTAATGATGAAAATGAAATAAATTAAGACAAAAATAACCTAGTAAAATCCTACATTTGTGGTTTAAAAGATGAAAGAAAGAAAGAAAGAAAGAAAGAAAGAAAGAAAGAAAGAAAGAAAAAGAGTCTCCCCCACTCCTCCAACCAAGGCACTACCCATGTTAATATGTCTTTATTTAGAAACTGACAGATTACAAATAGCCTATTTTAAGGGTCCACTAAAATAACCCTCTCAACACACTGATGTGCAAACAAGTTTTTCTCGTTAGTGAATTTGAGTCTACATGAGTTGATTCAACATCTTCTCCCAGTCTATCTGAAGTCTGTCTGAACAATACATGGATGTAGCTTGTGATTTCTCACGCGCAGCTCATTGGGTAAGATGCCATATGTGGGTGTGCTTGTGTGCTGTCTGCACTCAGATGCGGCCCATGTTTTATGCATGTCATCTGTTTCCACTGTGCTTGTCAATTGAGCAACACAACAGCGTGAAGGTAATTATAGTGTAGTCAGCACCCGTGCTTGTTGAAAGGAGATGAGCCAGTAGGTGATGACATTGTAGTTGGGTGATGGTGATGGGGATGTAGGCGGCGCGAGGAGGAGGACGGGGGGGGGGGTCAGCTGACTGTCATTCTGCAGCTCTGCTTCTAGGAAAAGAGCACAGTTGATGATCTCTCGGGAGGTCAGCTCAGATGAAGACCTAAACACACACAGTCCATTTCGTACTCCTGGGGGCTAGGGTACTTGTTTCAATTTGTTGCTGTCATGAATATGTTGCTTCCCCTAGTGGGACAGTGCAATCATTGCCTTTTAGCACTAACATTTATAATTTCTTCAGGTTGGTTTGGGTTGAAAGAGGAGATGACAATTCCAATGACAATTCAGATCACCTTGAACTAACCATTAACATCTGTCTCTTCATCCCTCCATTATACTCAAGTTAGCAGAGAACTAACTTAGATCTTTATGTACCTTAATATAAACATCAAACTGTTTGTGTGAGCAACAAATCGATTCACTAATAGTGTAGTAGTTCATCTAATTAAGATGAACTGGCAGTATGCCTAATCTGTGTTGAGGTGCAAAGACCATGTAATGGACTCCACTCGGACCTGCTGTAATTTAATCCAGTCCATTTCAATCTATCAGTCAAAGTCGCTCTATTCATGCGTGTGTTCTGGTCTCGGTGGTGCGTTTCTTCGCTACGCTCTATAACGTGTCACATTAAACCCGCGTCTCTTGTTTGGTGTGTTTGTGCCCTTGTCTTTGGATTCCGATGGGATTGGCTTTAATCATACAGGAGGCGCAAGCTAATGATGTCTGTGGCAGCGGGTGGCTATTTTTAGCCAGCACGTTTCACACTCTCTCTCTTCCCACGCTCTCTCTCTCTCTCTCTCTCTCTCTCTCTCTCTTTACCCCGCTGATGTCAGTTAAGCAGCAGCGCTACTGGGCAGTTGGAGTGTGGTACACGGGAGGGCGCACACATGCACACACACATAGACACACACATACACACACACATGCACACACGCACACGCACACACACATACACACACAGTTTCATGTGGTTTCCCACCCAGCACACACCCTAATGCAAATACACACATGAGATTCATGCTCTCTCTGTCTCTATCGCACATGCACGCACACACACACACACACATACACATGCAGACAGATACACTGCAGTGGTGTCGCTGCAGTCTTCACCCACACATGCAAAAAGGACATGAGAACAACAAGGCCAAGTCAGCACCCAGTGACCACACTCATCTTTTGATAAGTAACTGTGAACCCACCCCACCCTCTTCTCTCTCACACACACACACTCTCACTCTCACTCACTCACTCACTCACTCACACTTACACAAACACAAACACACATACACAAAAACTCACGCGTATGAATTCTGCCTAGTCATTCTCATCATAATCACCTTGGCTGTGTCCGTAAGCCAGCCAGCCAGCCATCCATCCGTTTCAACATGCATCAGTGACCAAGAGGCTCAGCATGACAGACAGAAATGGTGGTGTTGGTGGGTGGCTGGTGATGGCTTGCTCAGAGCTGTCCGCTGTCTGTCTATATGTGCTGCTGGGGCATCACGGCGGTCACAAGGGCTCATTGCATTTCATACAGATCAAGAGCCGACTTGAGCTGCAGACCCGCCAGACACCCCGGCCGCTCAGCCCAAGCCTCGGCCACGTGGTAGACACCCTCACCCCATTCATCTTACTGACAGCTCAGCCTCAAATGTGTGCGTCACATCCCCCACTCCTCCATCCCGTCTCTCCCCCCCTTGCGACCAGTCCACCACTCAGCTTCCGTTGGGTCCTTGGCCACCAGAGGCTTCAATCAATGCCATGGGCAGATGGCTGGGAAGTCATTGACTCCCCGGCTGGAAAGTCACAGTGACCGAGGAGCCCTCTAAATCTCGCCATGCAGACGTTTATTGTCGACATCAGGCCACGACAGTTGTGATTCACGGCTGCTTGTCAACGCTACAAATGGCCCATCGCATGTAGATAATGGATACCACTGTATAAGGGGTGAGGGTGGGAGGTGTGTGTGTGTGTGTGTGTGTGTGTGTGTGTGTGTGTGTGTGTGTGTGTGTGTGGTGGGCAGGGGGGGGTGTGACGAGGCAAGGCTGCATGGCTAAATAAAACAACACCAATAAGATTTTTACGATGACATTATTGGTTGTGTCACAAGGCCCCTGTAAACATGATTTTTAATGTCAGGGCGATGTGTTTAAATCCAGCCTGTCAGACGTCCTCAGATGAGGAGATGTGTCAGAGCGGGTGGCAGTTGTGGCCCCGAGGGCCTGGCATGCTTCACACTTGATCCTTGTAATTCTGCTGCCAGAGTTGTGGCAGTGTGGCTGCCTACTGGGGCAATTCTTTTTTTACCCCCTCACCCCCATCCCCATCCCCCATCCCCATCCCCCCCTCACCACTCCCCACACCCCCAATTTGTCATGACAGGGTATCCAGCAAACACTAACTCTGTCTGACAGGGGAAAAATATCTCCACTTTTTCCCCCAGCATGTATGGAGAGAGATAGTTTATGGACATCCAACATCAAGCACATTTTCTCTCTCCCTCTGTTCTTCTTTTTATTTCATTTTACTGGAGCCATACATAAAGAAACGGGAAACGGGCTAACGGAAGTTTAGCCTGACGTTAATCCTCCAGGGTGCTTGTGTCTCTTCACACCTCCAGTCAGGTTGACCCCTGTCTTGTCTTGCACCAGACAGCCCTACAGATGAAGCTCAGTCAAATGAATGTTCAACAAGCAAACCAGGCACACTCAGAAAGTGAGCATCATTTCGTTGTTTTGTTTGGTTTTGCTTTTTTACTCCCTTTCACCTTTGAAATGTTTTTTTTTGTTTGTTTTGTTTTTTTGCCTTTTTTCAGTTTTTTTGCATCATTCAGTAAAATGCATTCATTTTTTTGGCCTGTTGGTTCAACTCTGTTTCCTAGTTGGCATAATGGGTGGTAATAGTGGTCCTAGTAATGTAGGTGTGTGGCTTGTCTCTATGGCGCCTCTTGTTTAGTATTCAGCGTGCCGTGCTGTAGAGAGGCAGGCCATTATCTCTATTACGCTCCGAGAGGGGACACCATTTTGTGACCCGTCGGCCACACTATGCAATCTCTTTACATCTTTATGCAGCCCCCACAGCTAACCCAATGTAATGCTATTTTCTGGCTCTCCATTTCTCTCTCTCTCTCTCTCTCTCTCTCTCTCTCTCCATCCGGTCCTGAGTGTGCTCATTCATTCACTGTGGTGTGTGGATACAAATTGAATTTGAGCATTTTGCCAAGCTCGCCATTTGGTACAGGTCCTCCCTCAAGGAGCTGGTAATCTCATATGAAGCACACTTTGCCTTCTTTCTTACATGCTCTCTCTCTCTCTCTCACACACACACACACACACTGACAGACAGACACTCCCAGGCAGACACCCAGAAGCAAACCAACAAACAAATAAATGATTAATTAATAACACTGACTTGATATATATTTTATATGTTCTTCACATTTAGATAAGCTCAGACTCTAAGCTCTGAGGTCTCTGATATGACATGAGCAAGATTGTAAGTATAGGAGGTCGGTTTATTGCAGGGGTGTCTCAGCACATAGGGAGGAGTACAGTGAAAAAAAACACCTTTTTAGTGAAACATTCATATGATTTCATTTCAGGGCTAACCTCCCAAACAAACAACAGCAAACCTCCCTTTGACTCTATCAGTTTAGACCACTCCATTCACAATCAGAAATGTGTTGCTTGTCCCCCAGTTATTGTATTGGTAGCCAATACCCATAGATTGGTCATGGTGCTTATTGCACTTTAAATCACTACTTAGCATCTTCTTCACCATCTATCTACCAGTCTCTCTCTCTCTCTCTCTCTCTCTCTCTCTCTCTCTCTCTCTCCCCCTCTCTCTCCCTCTCTCTGACAGACACACTATTGTGCATTTAAATGTAACCCTCTCTGGAATGAGAGCTCTCTGTGCCAGCACACTTGAAGAAATGCATACAAGAATGTATTACTCTGTGCTTGCGTACTGTGTGGTGTGTGTGTGTGTGTGTGTGTGTGTGTGTGTGTGTGTGTGTGTGGTGTGTGTGTGTGTGTGTGTGTGTGTGTGTGTGTGTGTGTGTGTGTGCGCGCAGCTGAGGCAGCACTCTTTATGTTTCTGTGGGTGGAATCCCACACCCATGATGGATGGAGTGGCTCTATATCAGTATAATCTCCAATCAGCCACCATGGAGACGAAGCGAGAGGAGAGGAGAGGAGAGGAGAGTCGTGGCTTTCGCTCGAGAGGGGGAAAGATAGAGCTCTCCTCTATCCACCAATGCTAGTTGTTATCAAAACTTTCTGTGGCTCAGATCATCCTTTCAGTATTGGCACTGTTAAATGATTATGCCATTATAAATTGATACAGCGCTAAGTAATCACTCATGCTGTCGGTCCTGAGGTTTACATTTTCAGGTTAAAACTAGTAGCCTGTTCCACCCAGTTCAGAAAGTGGTGGTTAATGATGCTGACTGTGAGCTGAGCTGACTGCAGTCTCCTGGGCTTGGGAGGAGGGTGGATGGGGCTGAGTTTCCCCATGGAGACCAGCCATTAGAAGTGGGAACGCCGAGGCCTGGGGGACCCTGGGAGACCAGAAGTGGCAGTGCAACAACATAATAGCTCAGGGAAGAACAGAGCAGACCTGTGACTGAAAAAAAAAACAATACCACACACACACTTTCGCTCTCACTCACGTACATACAGACACACGTACACACACACTCATACTCTCTCTCTCACACACACACACACACACACACACACACACACACACAGTGTAGTATATAGTGCATAATTCCTTTAAATGCTGATATATATTTATATGGTCATTCGTCTGATCAATCTGGATGCTTTGTGGTCTCACACCCACTAATAAGATCCCTGACCACCGTAACTGAACTGAACCGCCATCTTCATCACACTGCACGCTGCACACGCTGTACCCCACACCGCCATCCAGTCCCAGCATCCATATCATACAATTCAGATGGAGCACATTATGCAACGGCAAGACCTTTATACCAGCCAGGGTTGCCATAACTCTTTTGACTTTGAGTGTGTTTGTGTGTGTGTGTTTGTGTGTGTGTGTTTGCGAGTGTGTGTTTGTGTTTGTGAGTGTGTGTTTGTGAGTGTCTGTGTGTGTGTGTGTGTGTGTGTTTGTGGTTGAGCGGTCCGATTATCATATATATTAATGTATGTACGGTAATCATGAATGGAGTGGCTTCTATTGGGCAGTGCCATATTGACAAAACACACCTACGTCACTGCACTTTGTCAGCAAACAAATGTCAGCAAACACACACACACACACACACATATATACACTAAAGCAACCTCGTAAAAAATATATAGGAACACCAAAGCCATTTTGAAATAGTGGTCACACATACAGTATTGTACCACATATGTCCACCGTAGCCTATGATTTATTTCTAGAGTTTTCCACAGGGGCTGAAGTGGATGAAGTTGCTTTCCCTCACAGTGGGATTCTGCGCACTCTCTTTCCCCTTGATTAAAGCTGTGCGCGTGTGTGTGTGTGTGTGCGCGCCCTAGTCAATCTCTGGGGAAAGAAATAACACACACACACACACACACACGCAAGTGCGCACACACATGCCTTCATGCCTTTGCCCTCTCTCTCCTGATTCCCCACCATCTCTCTCTCTATCACCCCTCTCTCTCTGTCTCAATCTCTCAATTCCTCTCTTTCTCTCTCTCTCTTTCTCTCTCTCTCCTCACTCTCTTGTCAGTGTCACTACATTTAAGAAATGCTTTTCACACTTGTTTGATCTTGTAACAGAAATGCTGAGCCCACAGGAGGAGGAAAGTTGAGACACACCACTGTTGCCTTTCATGTCACTGTCAAAAATCACTTACAAATCGGACTCTATTTTTACCCAGCAGACTCTATTTTTTGGGCTCTCTGTGTCAACAAAAGAAATCTTCAGTCAACACACTACTTATTTTTGCTTACCTTTGGTGTGATTCTCTGCAAGAGTCGTCTGAAATTTCCAAAAACATGAACACATCTAGGTTGTCAGAGTGAAAGCTCTCAATATTAGGTTTCTCTTGTAGATATAGGGGGGTTTATGTGTCCTTATGTGTTGTGGTCCATGACCGTTGTCCAGACTTGTGATGTTCAGGTTGACAGGATGTTGTTTGAAAAGGTCGTTGCCTGCATTCTGACTTTTCCTGCACGGCACGCAAGAAATTTTAACCTTTTACAGTAGAGACAGTAACTGTGTGGATCCATAAAATAAGCCTTGTCCCCCAGCGCCTAACATTCATGACCAGTTCATAATAATGCTTTGGTTTTCCATTTGTGTGTAAGTGTGTGTGTATTTGTGTGTCTACAGCCCTTCTTTGATGGGGCGTTGACATTGATGTGGGACCCATAACAATGGCCAGCGCTCAAAAAACACTACAGCCCTGTGTGGCCCTTGTGACATCATGCCTCTTGAGCGCTAGCCTTTGTTATCCCATTCAGGTGCTTCTCATTCACCTCCCTCCCTCCCACACTCTCTCACTGTTTCTTTCTCCCTCTCTCTCTTTCATTCCTCCCCCCTCATTCACCTTTCTTTCTCGCTCCTGTTGTCTGGCTGCCCGCCTGTTCCCTCATTCCGTTCCCCCACTCATGTCTGTGGTAAGCACAAAGGAGAGAAGGAGAGAAGGAGACAGAGAGAGAGAGAGGAGAGACGAGGGGGGAGATGAATTATTTACTGGCCACTTCAGCCTGAGACTTTCTTTCATGCTGATGCTATTAATAGCAACACAGTAGCGTGTGTGTGTGTGTGTGTGTGTGTGTGTGTGTGTGTGTGTGTGCCTATGTATGTTTGAGGTTGGGGGGGTGTTGCTTCAGGGAGAGGCAGGCAGCCTACTGCATGGGATTGGAGCCTTCATCAAAAAAAAGCTAAATCAAGCCTCTTATCCTGCCAGCCAGAGACACTCAGCGCTTAATCATTATACCTGATGTGTGAGACTACAGAGATGACTCTTTCTATGGGGATGGAGCAGACAAGCACTCAGAGTAGACACGCTGAATACATTTCAGGCTCTCACCAAAGGCTGTAGTTTATGGTATGGACGGCAGGGACATGCCCAGACAACTTTTCTCAAACCTTAAAATTTTTTCCCACCACTTTTTCTGATATAAATTGCACAAGCGTTTTAAGCGTTCACAGCGGAAATTCACATTGGCTTCGAATTCACATCAATTCTTCTCGGTTTAATTACTCAGTCAGTGTTTGTGACACAAGTGCCATCCAGATAACACGTGGAACAGCTTGACCAGAGCTACTAAACTGTGCTGGTTTTAGTTGCTGTGATAAACGCTTTGCAAGAAATTTGATTGAATTCACATTCTGTTTACAACTATTGTGGACACAGTTCTGCATGCTTCTTTACCACCATACCTCTGACCAGCCACATCAAAAAATACATCATTACAAATTACAATTACATTATTAAAAATTACAATTACATTTCAAAAATAGTGGTATCTATAGGCATAACTGTTCATCTGTATAATAAGGTAAGGTAGCAGTAAAGCCATTCTGAAGGTGTAGTCTCCAACATTAGGCTGACATTATGTGATTGTACTTCAAGGTAATGCTTGCAATTTAAATGGCTGAAATGTTGATTAAAGAATGCCTTGTGCTAATTACTCCTGCACATGGCCGCCTATGTCGCTACCACTTTTCAATACAGACCTACACCCTTGCTCTCATCCATAGAAGCCAGCATTGTTGTTATTGTTGATGTTTGTTTGTTTGTTTCTGTCTGAGAGTAATGGTTGTTATGACTGGTCTGAGTGGTTGACTTGCTCCAGATGGAGATTGAGTGCTGAGGTGCTGCTGCTGTTGCTGCTGCTGCTGCTGCTGGTGGTGGTGCTACTGGGTGACTCTGCAGTATCTCTCCTGCCAGTCCCCAAGGTGTTGGGTTCTCACTTTTCCTGTCGGCAGACTGCATGAATAATTGATCAGCTCAAGGCTTGCAGCGAGGGTTGTTTTTTTTGTTGTTGTGGTTGCTGTTGTTTTTGTGCTGAGGCAGCTGTTTTCTCATCGAGGGGGGGCAGACTATCCAACAAGGTCCTTTAGTGCAAGTTCACCGAATATGCAAGCAAGCGCACTGATATTTCTCAGCTTCAGGAGTCATGTTGAATACTTCTTTTGCTGCTTGTGATCTCTCTGGTGTTTGGATTCATCAGCAGTACAGGCTGAGCTTGGATTCCTCAGAGTTTCTAGGGTTGGAGAGGTAGAGGTTTTTCAATGACTGATGTTAGTGCTACATTTATTACCGTAACAACACAAATCAATAAAAATTAGGTTCTTTAAATTAAGTTCTCATCTAGGATTTATGGAGTAATGTTTATGTAGAAGTTTAGTGTTAGGGGTTTCTAGTCTTATATTAAGCTCATTCTTTAGGGCTTTTGGACTACTTTGTATTTGAAATTCAAAAGCTGCCATGAAAAACATGTCTGTGAAGAGAATTAAAACCTAGTTTAGTACCATGTTGATGTCACCATGTATGCCAGTGGATTGCATCATTCGTTGGCTCTGTAGTCAGCAGCAGCCAGTGTTAGTTGATCCCTGGGTACCCAATCTCTCTCTCCCTCCCTACGGACTGTGGTGTCATGGAACAGGCTATAGGTGAGATGGGACTGAAGGGCATACAGGCCAGACAGCCCTCTGGGGCCTAGAGCACAGGTGTTTCCTGATGGTTTGAAGGCCTCCTACCATCTCTCTCTCTCTCTCTCTCTCTCTCTCTCTCTCTCTCTCTTTCTATCATTATATCTCTATCTCTCACCCACAGTAGAGCAGACAGGGATGGATGGAGAGAAGGAGAGGGATGAGGAATGCTAGAGTGAGGGGTTCATAGAGAAAGGGATGGCTTGATAGATGGATGGATGGATGATGGATGGATGGAGTGTTGGACACTGAGAGTGAGATGGATGGATAGAGACAAAGATGGATGGAGGGAGAGAGCGAGTGACTATAGAAGAGAGGATGGGAGATTGTAAAGGAGAGATGGAAGGAAGGGTGAGGGATGGAAGGAGAGAGAGATTGAGTGTAAAGAAGGGAGAAAGGAATGGAGGGGGAGAGAGATTGAGTGTTAAGGAGGAAGAGAAGGATTGAGTGTAAAGGAGAGAGGGAGAGAGTAAGTGCAACGGAGAGTGGGATGGAAGAGAGTGTTGTGACTCAGCAGAGAGGATGAGAGTGAGCCTGTGCTTCTCTAAGAGGATTAGGGTAAAGCCAGGCACCAGGGGCCCAGCAAGGGTCATCACCTCACTTCCACCCTCCCCTCTCTCTCTCTCTCTCTCTCTATCCCTCACTTTTATCTCTTTCACACACACACACACACACACCCCCCCAGGTCTCTTCTGTCCGTCCCTGTAGGAACTACTAACGTCCGTGGCTTCATAGAGCTCTCATGCTATTCATTTGTAACAGATGTTTGCCAGTCATCCCTCCTCTTCTTCCTCTTCTTCCCATCACTCTGTCTCTCCGTTTCTCACTCACTCTCTCATGTTTCCCTCCCCACCTCCTCTAAACAGTATCTCTCCTTCCCTCCCGACTGGGGAGCACCTCCAGACGGCACGCTTTAAAATGGTGGTCCAAGGACCATGTGTCCTCTTTTTTGGCC
>PYXC01001714.1:3190000-3245000 GCA_015244755.2 Tenualosa ilisha | reverse complement strand
AGAGAGAGAGAGAGAGATCCATTCATTAACAGCTTAACACTGGATCTATTTTTTGTTTAAAACTATTTAAAGCTATTTTTTGTGGGGGAAATGGCCTCGTCTCTTTCCTCTTGCTCACCAGTTTTTCACCTTAACCTTGTGTCCGCCCTTACAGACTCCCAGACTTAAATGCGTGTTCAGACTAAGTTCACAAGGCTTTGTGGGTGTCCCGCTGTCAAAATCTGAAGTGCGTGAGGACTCGGTTGCACCCTTACTGAGTCCTTTCCAAAAGTCGTCATCGTACGCAGACTTTGCTAAAGGGAATTACCCACAGTTCATAGCGTTGTGACGTGAACCACTGGGGGAACATGGAAAAAAAGCACCCGTGAACAATTTACACTTACAGCGTGCAGTGTGACTTTAGTGTCATTAATTGAACGATTTATCACAGGTGGTGTCCCAGTCATGCAACAGCAAGGTGAGAACTCACAGCCTTGCAAACTCAAACTCATTCACTAAACAGCGTTAGTTAGTGAGGTCTGTGAGGGTGCAGTGCTTACAGTCTGCGGGGAGGACATTGAAACTCAGCCTCTCTCATTCTCACTCACCACACTCACACACTCACACACACGCACACACGCACCACGCTCGCTCGCTCGCTCACTCACACTCACTCACTCACTCACACATACTCACTTACTCACACATACTCGCTCACTCAGTCACTTGCTCACTCACTCGCTCACTCACTCAATCACTCTCACACACTCACTCACTCACAAATATACACACACACTCACTCACTCACAAACATACACACACACTCACTCACTCACTTAACAACATGTCTTTCTAGCTCTCTCAAGTGTTTTCAGCTTTACTCTGTTCTTTTCCTTCCTGTTCTGTCCTTCGTCTTGTTTTATCTCCTTAATATCTCTCTCTCTTTCTCTTTCTCGCTCTCTCTCTCTTCTCTCTCTCTCTCTCTCTCTCTTCTCTCTTTCTCTCTCTCTCTCTCTCTCTCTGTCCCCCTTATCTGCCCATCCAAATCTGTTTGCCTCAGGGTGTTTTTGTAGACAACAGTGTGGAATGCACAGAAGACTCCTTATTAGTCGCCACGGCTGCATAGTACAGCAGAGGGCTAAATCAACTGTGTGTGTGAGTGTGTGTGTGTGTTTGTCTGTGGGGAGGATTGCTGTGGCTGTGTGACAGTGCACTCTGAAGGAATGCACTGCCTCTTGCATGCTTTTTCATGAATCGTGTTGAATTTGGTCTTTCTGTGGCCTTGTAAATTGGTCGCGCAGCATCTCTCTCGCTCTCTTTCTCTCTCTCTCTCTCTCTCTCTCTCTCTCTCTCTCTGGAAGAAAGGATGAGGGTAGGAGTATCAGATTGGCAGGATGTGGGCTGAGGCGAATGCTCAGTGTCTGTTTGTCTGTCATGGAGATGGTGAAAAGGGGACAGGGAATGTGTGGGAGGAACACCTTTCTTTAGCTCCCTCTCTCCAGACTACCCCCTACATTCCCGCATACACAAACACACACACACACACACACACACACACACACAAAAATATACGCCCGTACGCACCCACCCCCAAACACACACACACACACACACTCACACACTTCCACATTTTCTGTCTCCTTATCGCATACATACACTGTACCATTTCCCTGCTACCACAAATAAAAATAAAGCACACACACACTCACTCATTGTCTTCTTTCTCCCTCTCCCTCACCAGAGGAGACATGAGCCTTAGCTCACTGGCACCAACTCCACTTTTGACACTGTGTTAGTTAGATTCCATTGTTTTCAACACACCCATGCACATTAGCGTTGAACTCTGCTGCCTCAGCAATGGAAATTGTATGTCTGTTTCTGTCAGCACCATTAAATAAAATCCATTTTTTGACGAGTGCCTTTCAGTTACATATTTCAATGCCAGCATACATTAAATAAGAGACAGAGAGTGTCTCTAGGGCTCAAATTCTCACCACAACTTTTTGTGGCCCATTGCAGCAAGTTGCCCAGTTGGGCGCGAGCCGTAGTGCCCAGAATCTTCTATGTGACGGAGAAGGCCTGGAACTACTACCCGTACACCATCACAGGTGAGTCCCATTCACTCCAGATTGCTGAAACACAACAGCAACTACTGCAAAGGTGACTCTCAAACCAGTCTACTAACCCTAGGTCTAAACATGGTAAAAAGTGTGGGGGGTTTTTTTGTTGTTTTGTTTTGGGGTTTTTTGTAGTTATTTTTTGTTTTTGTCCGTGTCTGTGTATTTTTAGGAGTGATAGAATGGGAGCTGTTGCCATGGTAGCTTACATGACATCACCTACATAACAAACATAGTGCTCCATGGCGTCGGAAGGTGGGGGGGGGAGTAGTCATACCTTGACCAAAGGTTTATTTACTTTTTTTGTGAAGTACAAACTCCACTGATTCGCATTATCTTTGTCTGTCTAGAGTTGTAAAAGTCAGTGGTTTCAGATGTAAAAGCTCTAGCATATGTTGATTCTACCTGTGCAGTTAATACAGGTGTTTCCACTAAGTAGCTGATCTAGAATAGCCTGACCTCTGGGTCAGTCTGCAATAGAACTGGCTGTGTCAGCATTTTTTTTGAAGACCCTTTCCCTTCGCTAACACAGCGCTGTTTTGAGGAGGAGTAGTTTAAAGATGCCCTGGGCCTGTAGAGCAGATGTTATCTCCTCCACCAAACACGGCATAATGGCGTTTCACAGCCCATAATAGCCCACCGTAATCGGAGGCGAGGACAACCATTAACGCCCAATGAGCTCTCAGCACGACGCAGCAGGAAGAGCGAGCAGATAATCGAATGAATTAAGGGGCCTTTGGAGGGTGATTAAGACATCCTGAAAGGAGTGGTTACTGGCGTAAGGGAAGACCAAGAGAGTCAGCCACCCCGGTCATGTCTAACGCTGGTCGGCGTTCGCAGGAGTGTGTGGACCTCAGTGGAAACGTCCATTAGCATGGCGATGATGAGGAGGGTGGTGGAAGATCTTGACCACACATAATCTGGAAGGACTGTAAAAGCCATCACAGGCGCCATGGATTGGCTATTACTAAGCCAGTGGAGAGCCAGTGCAGCACGGGAGCAGTTGTAGGGATGGGTGTGGATGGGTTACAGTAATCTGCACAGCTGCACCACCAGTTATAGAAATGGGCTTTTTAACATTTTATGTAGCGTTCATTATCTCTGTCTTCAGTTCGACACCAAATCACATGTCCCACGCTGCACCACAAGTGGTTTCTAGATGAAGGATACTTGATCAGCAGCAACAAGAATCTGTCTGTCTGTCCTAATATATATTTTTCTTTTGTTGTGGACATGTTTTGCTGTGGTACCACTAGAAAAGACACGAAGAGGGAAAAGTTCTTGCTCTAGTGTGTTTCCTAATGTCATACTTCAAAGCACTGACTCTGACCCCCTCTGTTTCCCTCCCTCTGTGCGCCGGGGCGTGGACTCAACCTCCTGCACCTCCAGAGTACACAGTAAGTACCCTCTCTCTCTCTTCTCTCTCTTTCTCCTCTCTCTCTCTCTCTCTCTCTCTCTCTCTGCAGGTCAGCAGTATTGTAATGCTAGGCAGCAGTTTTGCGGTAGAAGACAATGAATAAGCACAGCTGCTGCATTGCCATGACGATGGCGCAGTGGGTCCTTCTAGAGTGATTATCTAATTCCGTATGTTCTACAAAAGAACCACTCCTCTGCGTCTCCTTCCTTACTGGCAGTAGCAAGGGTGGTTGGGTGGGGAGGATGTAGTGGCCTGTCAGATACAGCTGATGGAAAGCAGAGCCAGAAATAAAAGGCTTTAACACATGCAGTTTGACTCCCTCAGGCTCTTAACTGCAGTGACGTTTTAAGTGGTGGATTTTTTTCCCTGTGGTTTTTGCAAAATCGATGAGGCTGGTTGTTTTGTTGTTTTGTTTTGTTTTTATTTTGCCTTGGGCACATAAAGTGCTCATGTGTGTTTTTCTAAGGAACTTAAATGCATCACTTTCTGTGACTTGACACTTCTTTTTGATGTGGTGCTGCACTCTATGGCTCAGTCTAGTATCCATGTTTTATAACTTTAACTAAAAGAATTGAAATTTTAAAAGTTGAATAGAAATTCCATAGAATATGAAGTTAACAAATTAAAAAGTGCCCTCTAGAGAGGAGAACAGGTATTAAAGGACAGAGTATTGATTAGGTGAAGGGTATTAGCCACGGTAGAGCTTACATGATGATTGGGCTTGAAAAACCTCCTCATGTGTCTCAGCCAGCTGGTAAGGGTGCGTAAGAAGAGGCATGAGACTCAAGACCTGAGTCATTCTGTGCCGGAGGCAGTCAGCGCTCTCGGGATGGCCACTGTCCCAGCTCATGTCGGATGTTTGGAGGGTGACCTTTCCCATTAGCCCTCAGTCTCTCTCGTGTCAGGCCAAGGCTTTGATGTCTGCTTTTACTTTGAAGCCCAGCAAAGCCCCACTGGCCGCTAGGAATTCACTGACTCAAGAATTGCCGAGGCCCTCAAACCGCTCCGCCTCTTCCCCTGTTTGCTCGTCCTCCGACACAAACTCTCGCACGTACAGCCCAGCCCAGTGTCATTGCCACGATTTTTTTTTTTTGTCATTATGAAAGTCAAAAGAATGGCCTTTATAAAACAATGTGACTCACTTCACGTCACATTACGTCGCTTGGTGAATGGCTTTTAAGATCCAGACGAGACGAGACCGGGCAGGCCAGTGGCGGTGCGATGCGGCGTAGACGGGCAGAGAGATGTTGGGCAAGGATACAGGAGGGTGGTGCATTTGGGTGGAGCCAAGTCCTGTCCTACTCCTACACTGAGACACACAGTACTTTGTCTGGCTTGTGTATTTGTTTGGTATCGACACAGGATGCCAACCCACACCAGGCAGAAGCAATTTCAACCTCTAGTCAAACCTTGTTGGTGACTTACAATTATCATGCAGATTATCACAGCAATTCTACAGCCAAATGGCTATTTTGTTCATTCTCTGTTTAGCTGCAAAAAATCTCAGTCCCACCCCCCCCATCTAATTTTCAAAGCTTGTGACTGGACTGTTCATGCACCAGACTTGACAAGGCTTCCGCCACTGAGGGCCTCTCACAGCGGGAGTGCTTTTACCACTGTTGTGCGCAGCACATTCAGTTCAGCCATCAGCATCTTTAAATAGAGAAAGTCGGTTTTGAGCTCTTTTGCAGATTCTGTCCTTTTCATAGAGCTTATGAAATTCCAGCACAATCTCTCAGCCCCACAAGGCTTTTAATTTGACGTCCGTGTCGTCGAAATTGTGTCAAATAAGAAGTGCAGTAAAATATTGATGTATGAAATAAGGACATGCCATATCTAATATATGGGCTATATAGCGGAAGGCATTAAAAATGTATGAAACTGCTCTGACACTGCAGATATGTCAACTGTTTAATCTGTTCTTTTTCCAAACTTTTTTGCCAACGAATGTCGAGCGTAGTGTGAGTTCCTCTTTTTCGTCTTGCGAAATCAGGCCACGAACCAGCGCTGTGGAAAAAAAGGAAAAGCTTCTCATCCATCTCATTAGAGATTAGCAGCAGAAGCTGTGGAAGCCTGTGGATGGGCCGTTAGAGAATTAATTCTGATTAATTACTCTGATTCACCCGTAACCGTGCCAACCGTTCTGTATCTCACTTATGGCTATGCTGTCCCCTCCTCTCCCTGTCGCCCCTGTCACTCCTCATCCCCACACGCTCTCCATCCCATAAGTCAGCACATCACATCTTCTTTTGTTCTTGTGTTAGCTGTAGGTTCTCGTCTGTCCCCCGTCTGTCGATTTTTTTCTTCTGCCTTCCTTCTTATTCCCCTGTGCCGCCTCCTCTCCTCTCTTTCTCTGGTCTCGGAGTTTCTCCTTCCTCTCTCTCTGCTATACTCCATCACTCTCCTCACATTCCTCATCCTTTCTTCTTGTCTTCTCTTATTCTCTCCTCCCCTCTCCTCTCTTCTCTTCTTCTCTCCTCTCTTCTCTTCTCCTCTCTTCTCTCCCACTCTTCCATTTTACTCTCCTCTCCCTTTACTCTCTACTGAAACTCTTTTGGCCCCACCATGTTCCCTGTCCTCTCCTCTCTCCTCCTAACTGTGCTCCCTTTCTCTCTCTCTCTCCATCTCGAGCCCCCTCCCCCCCTTAAGATTTATGCTGTGTCCCCTCACTGCTGTGTTAATAGCCTCCTGTGTTTGATTTGATTTAATCTGGGTTGATGGACCAGCGCTGAGTCTCATCGCCTCAGTGTTAGAAATGGACTCGGGCCGCATGATGGTTATTGCCAAAGCCTACCTCTCTCTTTTCCTCTCTCTCTTTTTCTCTCTCTCTCTCTCTCTCTCTCTCTCTCTCTCCTCTCTCTCTGTCTACATCTCTCTCCCCTCAGAGGCCCGTTCCTTCTCCTTGGGTGAGCTAGCTCCACCAGCGCCACTAGGGCAGATAACACTGTAGCGAGTTCTTTCAGCCCGCACACCCCCGCTAATCCAGATCAAAGGGAGAGATTTCATTAGCTCCTTGTAATTGAATGCTGTGTGTGTGTGTGTGTGTGTGTGTGTGTGTGTGTGTGGTGTGTGTGTGTGTGTGTGTGTGTGTGTGTGTGTGTGTGTGTGTGTGGAGATGGGACGGATATGGAGTGTGTGTGTGTGTATGTGTGTGTGTTGGGGGAGGGTATGGAGTGTGTGTGTGTGTGTATACACGAGTCTACATATGTGTACACATGTTTGGGATTGTTTCCGTCAGCAGTACGTGCCAAATTCAGAGTATGTTTTCTGAAAGCGTACTGGTTTCATCAGTGTTAGTCCTCCCTACGCCTGTGTTAGCTGCTGCATCACAATGTTCGTTTTCATTTTCCTTTTTCTTTTTCCTACTGACAACACTCTGGGACCTTGAACAAGAGGGCTATGGATTGATTGATTCACACCAGATTTCTCCTTTAACGGAATCATCATTTTTGTCTTTGTTTGCAGTGTTCGTTCCTGCCAAAGTTTTCCATCCACATAGAAACAAAATATGAGGACAACAAAGGCAGCAATGACCACGTGAGTAAAGTCCATTTGCATTAGACTGATTATTGAATGGTGTAGGTCACACCACTCGACATTGTGTGCGTGCGCGTGTGTGTGTGTGTGCGCGCATATATATGTGTCTGTGTGTGTGTGTGCGCTCTCATGAGTTTGTGTGTGTGTGTCTGTTTGTCTGGGTGTGTTTATGAGATTGTGTGTTTGTTTTTATATATGTATGTGTGTGTGTGTGTGTATGCGAGTGTGTGCGTGTACTTGTGTGCTTGTTTCTGACTCCTCGTGTCCTTGTGTGCTTGTTTCTGACTCCTCATGTCCTTGTGTGCGTGTGTCCTTGTTTCTGACTCCTCATGTCCTTGTGTGCGTGTCCTTGTTTCTGACTCCTCATGTCCTTGTGTGCGTGTCCTTGTGTGTTGTTTCTGACTCCTTATGTCCTTGTGTGTTTGTGTCCTTGTTTCTGACTCCTCATGTCCTTGTGTTCATGTGTACTTGCACACTTTCAGATACCTACCCTAGCGCTCACCACCACCACCTCTCGTCTGCCAGCATAGCTTGTGCTTGTAGGGCACCTCCCTCCACAGCCCGAGCCAAGACAGACAGACAGACAGACAGACGGTTCAGCTTTGTTTCAAAAAGTCATTTGTGCTTCATTCACTTTCTCCCACCTCTCCGCAATCACTCTCTCTATGGTCCCGCTGTCGCTTTGACATCCACCATCCATCTAATTTTGAGTACTTTATCTCATTATTTCAGCATTTAAGCTCAGCAAAAAAAAAAACAAAAGCAGTTGGTCACTTAATCATCATCTGTTTGACATGTTTGGGGAACTTCAGCCAAAAAATTTTGCTTGCTAAAATCCAAATTTTTTAGCCTAATCGCCCCCCCTTCAACAAACAACGTTGTTGCTTTGCGGCTCCCAGGAGCACCTGTGTAAACTCCATCCCTGATTGCTGCGATGGGACTGCTCTCTGGAATTGCAGTGGAGAGGAGAGCCCATATGTTCCTCAGTCCAATATTATTTTCTGTCTGGTGGAAACTCCTTATAAGTTGTTGAGTCAGTCTGACCCACTTAAGAGCCTGAGCTATTAAAAAAAACAACAGCCACATAAGAGTGGAGTGGAGTTTAGGGAGAGGCTTAAAACACAATTGGGAAAGTGTGTGTGCATGTGTGTGTCTATTGGTTGTGTGTGTGTGTGTGTGTGTGTGTGTGTGTGTGTGTGTGAGTGTGTGTGTGAATCCATACACACACACCACACACACACACACACACACCAGCAGCAGCAAACACACATGTGTCTAGCTCCCTGCTTGTAATCTTAAACCCAGTCTCCCTAGTGCTGGTGTTACACAAGACCTCTGTGGTGGCCCTCAGGCACCGAGCACAACACACACACATCCCTCTGCTACACCGCCGCTGCTGCCGCTGCTGCTGCTGCTGCTGCTGCTGCTATTTCACCGTATTTGTCTTGCATCAACGCTCAAGCGCTTGCATCCGCATGGCCTCTACAGTGAGGAGAACACTTCAGGAGGCACACACCCGAACCCCTTCACTCTAATCATGAAGATGGGATAGAGTTGTGGAGAATTATTGTATACCAATAGGTTATTATAGCATAGAATAGTCTGTTGTGTCCCTGAAGGAAATTTGCGACCTACATTTTACCCATCCATGATCCGTTAATCTCACACACACGCACGAACACACAGACACACACACACACATGTGTACACATACACACAAACACACACGTGCGAACACAAAGCACTCAGTGAGTATAGTGAACACACCCTAAGTGGGAGTGCTTCAGTCGTGGATGTAATAATGAGAAGGGCTATTTATAGCTACTCCCACCAGTCAGTGGAATAAATTGATCAGACAGAAGGGGACGGAATTCTGTGTTTGTTGACGGGACAGGTGCCGTGGAATTTTGCCCCACGTGAGGAAACATGAGGGTCAGGTTGAGTCAGGGATGAGTGTGTGTGAACAGGAGAAAGGGAGGGAGAGCCTGGAGTTTCTCTCTGGTATAAGATGGCAGCCATGGCCAGACTGTGAAAGAAGGAGAGTGGCCAGCCTTGAAGGGCCAACTATAGAAAATGCATGTGTCTCTTCTCCTTAACTGTCTATTTAACCCAGGACCTGGTAGACCAGATGCGTTTGCAAGAGCATAGAGGCTCTCTTGCCTTTCTCTCTTTCTCATCTCTCTTTTTTTTCCCGCTGATGTTCTCTCCTCCTTGCTCGGCGCCAGCCCTCACGCTGCGCTTTTTTCTTTGTGTCTCTTATTCTCTCTCTCTCTCTTCTCTCTCTTTCTCTCTCTCTCTCTCTTCTCTCCTCCTCTTTCCCTCTCTTCCTCATCTCCTCTGCTCTTTTCTCTCTTCCCTGTTGCCTCATTGTGTCTCTCTGGTAGATTTTTCTCTACTTCGCTGGTGGTGCTTGATGTGTGTTGCCATCACTGTGTGTATGTGTGTGTGTGGGGGGGACTATGTGTGTGTGTTGGGGGGAGCCCTGCAGAGACAATACAGCAGTAGAGGTCATAGCAGTCACCCGCTGAACAACTTGCCATCTACCTCGAGCAACAGAAAGGGCAACAGCTTATTGCTTAAGGGTCTCCTAGCCTTTCATAATACAGTGTGCCGTCTTCAGGCTTTGAACAAATACAGGTTTTAACTCTAGTTTCTCTGGGCCTAGGGGATAACCTCAACAGTGAAATGTACATCATGAGTCAAGCCATGAATCTTGTTAGACAAAAACAAAAACAATACCTGAACGCTCTGTTTAATTTCCAAGCTACTTCTGCTACACTTATATCACATCAAACACCCTTATGAACTAAGCAGAAGATTCTGCACCATTGTCTCCATTAAACAGAAACCCAGCAGGAACAGCTGTCACACTAATAATCAAACTCTCTTGGAAGCTCTATAGAATATTTCATTAAATGGTACAGTAACATAAGCAATAATATAAGGTCTAAAAATCACATGTAATTTTCTTTTGTAGAAACTAGAGAAGAGTCTGAATAGGTGGGTTCTGCCAGAGGAGGCATCTGAAGAGTCTCTGTCTCACCCCCCTCACACTCAAATAGCCCAGTAGAATTCTTACACCCAACACACAGCACTCCAAGAAATGGAGACAGACAGACGGACGCACACACACACACACACACACACACACACACACACACACACGAGAGAGAGAGAGAGAAAGATCAAGAGAGACAGGCTCTGTATATCAACTGTCTCCTCATCTGCAGCCAAGCCAGAATAATAAAGGGCATTTCATCTGTCTTGTTGCCATATCTCTGTTGTCTTCTCTTTCGTCTATCTCCTCTCTTGTCCTGCCCTTTCCTATCCTCCCTCTCTTCTCTTCTCCTCCCTTCTCCTCTCCTATCCCCCCTGGTCAATGATCTAGACTGCGGTCAGGCTTCGCTGTGGAGAGTGCATTGATCCCTCTGACCCATCAGGACCACTCATGTAATCTCACCCTAAGAGCCAGAGAGAGAGCCTAAGCCTAAGAGCAGAGAGAGAGATGAGTCAGAAGAGAGACGGCAATAGAACGATAAAGTGAGAAATGGAGTGATAAAGAGAGAGAGAAAGAATGAGAAGCAGGGGGAAACCCCCTCTCTGCTCTGTCTGAAGCACTTTCGTCTCTCATTACTTTTTCATGCGGTGCGGAGCCCTCAGGCCCACGGGTCTTGCCTCCCCTCACCTCTCTCGACTTCACCCAGAGGCAAACAGCTGGCAAGGGCTGCTTCAGCAGTGGAGACAGAGCCTCTAACTCCAAACAGTGTAGATGCCACTCCCAGCACACAGCTCTGGCTTGCACCTAATGGGCAGTAGTTTATTATTATAACTATTATAACTGTGTAGTTAATGGTGTCTGTGCTAAGCTAATGCGTCTGTGTCTGAGAATGGCTAATGGAGTCGTATCTGGTGTTTCCAGCTGCTAATGGTTCTGTTGGTGCTGTTGCTGAGGCTAATGTTTAGCTGCCGAGTTTGCCAAAGCGGTGCATCACGAAGCACAAAGCACAGCCTCCACTGAGTGCCCAGTTTAGCTGAAGGGCCTCAGTCCAAGGCAAAGCCACTTATGTGCGATTGCTGGTGTCAGTGTGCCGTGGCAGGTGATCTCCGGTCAGTACTGCATGCCACCTGCGCTCCTGGCTACAGAGAGCTCTGCAGTGGCTGGCTGCATTTGTTTATTGTTTGTTGTTGTTGTTGTTGTCCCAATGCGGAGGCAGGCTGTGATGGAGCGGCCCTCACGTCTGCACTGTTATTCAACCCTTCAGGCCTTGGCCCCTGCGGCAACACACAGGGGGTGTGGAAGAGGGGAGAGGAGGGGAGGGCTTTGTGGAGTAAGTAGGCAGCAGGGTGGGGATGCGGCTGGCGCTAGCGCTGGCTCACTGATGGCCTGGGACCGCTGGAGCGGATCCGATGGGAGGCGGGGAAAGTCATGACGGGCATCTAGGTTCAAAAGTCAAATCTGCAGTGCCACCTTGTGGCAGGGAAGTAAGGTCGCACTGCTCAAACGAAATCAACCAAGGCCTGCGGGACTGTTTTCATTAATGTGATTCTACTGTCACCAACCACAACATTATTATGCTGGTCTCTTTCCGCACAGTGCATAATGCATTAGGTCAGTGTCGGTAATGGGTGTAACCTGTTTTGAATAATTTAGGCAACTCAGTGCAGTTCTCTTACTTGAAGGTAATGGTTTCAAACAGATTTTGATACTGCACTTACTTATGATGGAGAGAATAAAATCTCTGCCAGAGCACTGTCTTTCACTGACAGAGCACTCCCACAGCATTTAATATCACACTATTGGTGCTTTGAATCATTTCTTAATGAGCTGGGTGCTATCTTGGTGTGAAATATCTTTGAGTAGACACCAAACAGCATAAATATAAATTCCTCCATCGTCTTGCTTTAGTTCCTCTCCTGAAATGAATGACTCCACCACTGCCATGTTCATGTTTTAAAAGAAGTCAGTCCTTGACTTTCTATTGCTAGATTCATGCCTGTCTCTCCTTTGACTGTGGCCTTTTCTCCATTTCTCCTAAATTGAATTCTGTTTGTACCATTCTGGTAAAGTGTTACTAATCTAGTCTACACTCCACTTCACTCATATCTAATAGTTGTCAACCTCTTTTTTTCTCTTTTTGTGCAGATTTTTGACATGGAGGCCAAGGACCAGGAGAGAGAGGTGTGTTTCGTAGACATTGCGTACGATGAGATCCCTGAGCGCTACTACAAGGAGTCAGAGGTGAGGGCTTTGGTTTAAACTAGGAGAAAATGCACAACAGAGACACCATCCAAATTAGCACAACAGCTGACCATTCTTACAACTTTAAGACATAAGAAACAGCATCCAGTGTCCAAGTATTTTCTCTACGCGCAACATGTGTTTTATCAGTGCACACATTCACAGTATGCTGAGTCACAAGATGCTTAAATGTCAGACTTTGATAATGTATGTAGTGTGAGTAAGTACTACTTGACTTGTCATGAATTAGATTGTCATATAAAGAAACATGCTGATACCAGCCGTACTCTCAGTTCTGCTTCAGCTGTCCTCAGGTTCACCTGGCTCAGCGCACTCCTGTCTTAGTTATTCCCGACTGTCTCTGCTGCAGGACCTGCGCTACTTCCGCTCGGAGAAGACGTCACGGGGCATGCTGCAGGAGGGCTGGAGGGACAACACCGAGCCAATCATGTGCTCCTACAAGCTGGTCACCGTCAAGTTTGAGGTGTGGGGGCTGCAGACTCGCGTGGAGCAGTTTGTGCACAAGGTGGGACCTACCTCTATCTCTGTCTAGTCACTCGGCCTCACCCTGGTCCAGGTGTAGCATATAGGTCATCTACACATCATCCAGCACATTAGGCACATCAAGTGCTGTGGATGCTGACCCCTAACTATTATTATCACAATTGATGGCTCTGTTGATTATTTCCTCAGTTAATCAGCTAGTCACCCAGAGGCCAAAATTACGTCCTCAAATTTTATCGTTTTGTCGTCACGCATGCCAAATATGTTTCCATCACTGTCAGAATAAGTAAAGCTGCAGCCGAAACATTTTGAGATATTTTTCAACTAATAATTAAAATTGTTGTTAATTTGATGATCAATTAATCACACACTCACACACTCATTCCCTCAGTGCTGTTTGAAAAGCCTCTACAGGTAAATGTGTTGATATGTCTCTATATATAAATGTTGCTAGCAAAGTACTGACTCCTCCTGTGCTCCTCCCGGCGGTGTCAGGTGATCCGAGACGTGCTCCTGCTGGGCCATAGACAAGCTTTCGCCTGGGTGGATGAGTGGATCGGTAGGTCCTGCAAAGCCTATCAGTTAGTTAGTTAATCAATAGATGAATAATTAAAAAATGAATAACAAAAATAAAATGAATGAATGACATAATACAAAACTGGTATGTTACAAGCACAGTAAACAAAAATTGGTTAATTCCATTTATATGTGAGATGTATAAGGTATTTTATTTAACTGAATGTAGATTGTCATGGAGTGTATTTTTTGATGTGTCTTGTGTGTGTAAGTGATGTCATGTCACCTGCATGCGTTATTGATCACTGCAACCAAACCCATCCTCACCACTCACACCTCACCTCCGCCTTCACCAAGTCACTTTCACTAACACTGCCTCGGCTCCAGCTCAGTGTGTGTGTGTGTGTGTGTGTGTGTTTGTGTGCATGCGTGTGTGTGTGCGCATATGCTGAATGTGTCAGGTGAGTGTATTGGAGTGAGTCTATGTTTGTGTGTGTGTGTGTGTGTGTGTGTGTGTGTGCGCGTGCGTGCGCACCCAATGAGGACATTAGCTCTCCATTTGCTCCATCACGATGTGGAGCCCTGGGGGTCATGCCTGTATTTCCAGTCCCCAGTTATAATTACCCATCTCTCCCTCCACTGCCCCAGCCTCCTTCTCTCACTCGTCCACACACAAACACACACTCCCACATGGTCCTGTGACCAGGCCTCGCTTTCTGCACAGTGGCAGAGGCAACCCCCCGCCTCAATCCACACACACACACTTTCCTCCCTGACCTCCAGTGACCCCCCCAGCACCTATTAAAGCCCAGGCTAGATTAGAGAGTTGGATGGCTCCATCAGCAGTCTCTATTAGCTGATGAGAGCCAGCCAGCCTGCCCTCGAGGAATTCTTCAAGGACGGCAGCTCATCACGACGCTGCTTTTGCTAAGCACAGAAACCAGATGTAATCACAACGCAGCTCTTTTGGCTCACTGGTGAGCATTAGGGTCTGCCAGCATCAGTGCATTTCCCATAGTCACGGCAACCTGCACAGTGCACGTGCGTAACAAATGGAATGCCTGTGTGTCGTCAGTCAAGAGTACTATTGACAAATGTAGCAATTGCCCCTTAAAGGAGAAATCCTGTGTGAATCAATGACCGCGTTTAGATAATCACAATAAACCAATAACTGCCAATAATAATCCTTTCTGACGTGTTTACATGCATAACAGCAGTAATGAGCACCTGAATAATAACCCCTGGCAGTTGGGCTATCCCCTTGAGCTGTGGATCTGCCCAAGGTTTCCTGCTAGACTAGACTAACTACCCCTGTTGCAGAGACACTGCATAAATATAATTAAATTGAAATAATCAGGTAGTCAGAATCAGAATCAGCTTTATTGGCCAAGTATATTTACATATACAAGGAATTTGACTCCGGTAGATGTTAGCTCTCTGTACACCTAACATATAAACAAGTAGTAATATACATATAATACAATTTACAACGCAATTTTTTTTTTGTGGACACATATTGCACATACGGGACAACTGTATACCAATAGGCACCTAATATAGGCAATAACATACATATAGGCACATAGTGACCAGTTGGAATAAAATAGGTAGAGTATGTATGTAAGAGGGAACACACAAGGAGGATGAGCCTGAGAGGTTGCCCAGACTGGGACACATCAGACTACATGTTAATTACATTAACTCAATAATGATTTTTGTAGTGTGCTTGTAAACACACGCATTGATCCCTGTTGTTCGAGGTCACAGAGTGCTGTCTGTAGGAAAAAGAAAACATAGAACACAACATAGACCAAATACCAAACTGGAAGCCAACATTAACTGAATGGGGCATAGGAAGATTAAACTAAAACAGTTCTGCCCCATGGGTGCCCCATTCAGTTAGTGTCAGCTGCTGGTTCAGTACTCGGTCTACAGTACGTTCTATCTCCTTCTGATAGCACTAGGTGACCTTGAAAATCAGGGCTTTGGATTGAGTCCCACCGTATTTTTTTCTTTAAGTATATTTATGGCTTTTCCATCGCATAGAATTTCCTCTTGCATCACACTATTAAGCCGACATGAAGTGGGTTGTGCGTCTGCTCGCTGAGATTGTGGGGTGAGTGTGACTGTGCAGAGAGAATGTGAATTTGAGTTTGGGATGCCCGGCTGATTTTGTGACTGTGTGAGATGACCATCAACTAACTCCCTCGATGTGTGTGCGTGCCGGCAGGTGAGTAGCCAACTGCTTGTTCTCCGTGCGCCAGAACGTTCCCTCTCTCCTCTTGCACTCCTCTCCCGGACACAGCACCTAGCAGTCCGCACTTCAAACGCACGTGATCTTCTCTAGACATTCTCTCCCCTTGCGTTCATGAGGACCACTTTTTCTTCTTCCCTCTCCTTCTTTGGGAATGCTTTTGTCACTCATCTGAACCACACTTTCTTTTGGGTGTCTTGACCTCTTTCGATCTGCAGGGTTAAAGGCTTAAGGCCTGACTAGCTTTCTCCAGTCTCCTCTCTCTCTCTCTCTCTCTCTCTCTCTCTCTCTGTCTGTCTAATTCTGATGCCTTGGGAAAGCTAGCTCAGCCTCCCTCCCTCCCTCCATCCTCCTCTCCAGAGGCCACACACTAACTAACCCCCTGGTTCTTCACACCTGCCAAGTACCAGTGCAAGCTGTAACCTTTCACCGCATCCCCACCACCCTACCCACCTCCACACTCTCCCCTCCTCCCAGTTCGACCAATCAGAATGTCCCTAACAGAAGATGCCAAACATCTCGTCCCCCTCCCCCTCCACATCCCCCGTCCCCACCTTCCTCCTCCTCCTCTTCCTCCTCCTCCCTCTTTGCAGATATGAATTTGGAAGACGTGCGGGAGTACGAGAAACAAATGCATGAGAAAACCAACATTAAAGTTTGCCTTGAGCAGCAGCAGGAACATTCCACCAGTTCACCGCCATCCCCCGATGGCCTAGAGATCCATAACAAAGCCAGCGTATGTGCTGTTGGTTTGGTTTTTTTCATTTGCCTGTTTGTTTGTTTGTTTGTCAGCCTGTTTGCGCGCGCGTGTGTGTGTGCATGTGTGGTGCGTGTGTGCGCGCCCTCGTCAGCTCAGGTGTGTATGTGTGAGTGTGCGAGTTTGCGCACGGGTGTTTCATGTGTTACGCTCAGTCGGTGCCCAGGGTTACTTTGTGACTAGTGTTCCCTGACTACACTATCCATCCACTCACTCTAACTTTCTCACTCACTCACTCACTCACTCAGTCATTCGGCCACCAACAACATCCGTGACTGCCACTCACTCACCACAGCCATGAAGTCATGCAGCCATTCATTCTAGGCACTCTTACCGTAGTCATGGAAACGCTCACTGAAGTGGTCACGGTTAACTCGGCTAGGGAGGAATGCTTATTCTGTGGCATATAGTGTAGCATAGGTTTGAAGGGATCAGCCTCTTAGTCTGGTAGCATTCAAAGCAAATAGGAAGTGAATTCTGTAAGGAAACGTTTAATAAATGTTTGTGGGTAAAGGTAGATAAAGTGTGATGGTGTGCACCTTAAAGGAGAAACTTGGTGTGAATCAATCCATCAAGCCCTGTTTTTCCAGGTCACAGAGTGCTTTGTCTGTTGGAAAAAGAACAAGAAAAATTGATACAACATCGACAAATAGTGAATCGGCAGCTATCACTAACAAAATGGGACAAAGAAACTCACTTTCAGTTTGATTTTCCTAAGCCCAGTTCAGTAAACGTTAGTTGGCGGTTTGCTAATTGGTTTATGTTGTATAAAATTTCGGGTTCTTTTTCCTTCAGACAGTACAGGTGACCTCAGACAACAAGGCTAATGATTGATTCACACCTGGTTTCCCCTTTAACTGTGTGCTAGAGTAGTTTCAGTCCTGTCACTCTATATTTCTCTTTTTCCTTTTGTCTTTCATCTGTCCTCTTAGTCGTCCTTCTTTCTCTTTCTATCTCTCTCTCTCTGTCTTTTGTTCCCTCTCTCTCTGACTGCGTCTTTTTCTCTGCCTTCAGACATGACGATGGATGAGGTGAGAGAGTTTGAGCGCACCATCCAGGCGGCCACCAACCAGAAGATCGGGATCATCCCGCCATCCATCTCCATCGGCGAGACGGCCCTGTCCTCCCTGGCCCCCACCGGCCCCGCTAGCGCCCCCTCCACCCCGCTCTGCACCGACGCCCCCGACTTCCTCTCCGTTCCCAAAGACCGGCCCCGCAAGAAGTCCGCCCCAGAGACGCTCACCCTGCCCCAGGCCCCGTCCGCTTCCGAGGGGCCCGACTCCAACACCACCCCGTCTCCGTCCACCCCCGGCCCGGCCACAGCCCCCATTTCCAACCACTCCCCCTGGAGCTCAGAGGCCACTCAGATGGAGTGATAGCACTCTTGTTTTTTGGAGGGTTTTTTTCCAACCTATTACCTGACCCTACCCTCCCACCCCACCCTCTTCTCGTGCTTCTACATCCACTTTTCTCCTCCACGCACATATACACACACAGACACACTTCACCTCTTTCCCGCTCACTCAACGTCATATGCCACCTCCATCATCACATTTCAGCGGGCACAACTTGACCAGGCCCCCAGCTCGGGTTCCCACGCCACCTCTCGGTATACGTCCATCCAACCCCACTGCTCACATTATCGATCCGTCTCGGCCAAGACTCTTAAATCCCGCCACTTAGGAGGCCACTGGAGGCACCTAGCATGGGATCTTGGGATAGCAAAGTCCTCCCATTGACCTCCCTAGTCTGCACCCCATCCCCCACCCCCTAGCAACCTTTCACATCACCTCTGGATTCCTACCATGAAAATGCCACATCCTCCTCCATCAAAAAGAATATGCATTTATTTAATTATCTGTGTGTGTGTGTGTGTATGTTTGTTTGCTAAGTGCACCAATTATACAACAATGCACCCTGTTCTCCCTGTTAAGCACCAGACTTTGCAAAGCCAGGAACAGTTACCAGTCAGTCACTTTCTCCTGTCGTTTTTCCCAGGAGTGTTTTACTTTTTTATTTTTTATTTTTTTAGTTAGATAAGCTTCCATTGCGTAGCCATACAACCCGTTGCCTAAGACGAGCTGCTTAGGTGGCACAAATGTAGATATTCTGAGCAACGCTGCAGATTGTTTTTAAATGTGACTGCAGCACGTGTTGCTATGCCACAACACAGCACAGCATAGGAACGGGGAAGCTCCTCTCTGAAACTGAAGTTATTCGACCAAGCGCCGTCGGGGGCGTTTTGAGTGATGTTTTTGCAAGGCCTATCAAAAACAGTCTTGTCCTGTAGATCGACACATACAGTGTGTGTGTGTGTGTGTGTGTGTACGTTTGTGTACGCGCGCATGTGAGTGTGTTCTCAGTGTCTCTCGACAACCCAGTAACAACCCAGGATCCCGACCAATCAGAGAGAGAGAGCACGAGAGAGACAGAGATCATGTTCTCAGGTCCCTATCTTTTTATGATAACACATGGCAGGATATGGACTTCTTCCCAGTCACTGCTTTTGCTAAATACTTACCTGTACAGCTTTCTCTATGCTCTTAAACAACGCTCTTGATAATCCAACCAAGTTTACACACCAACAAATATAGCCACGGTGAGGGAGAGAACACAGAATCAGAGTAGGAGTCTAGGTGAAATCTTACAAATGATGATGCATTCGAGATATATGGTTCAGAATATTTTAGCCAGCACATGGAGAGTTGTCAAGTTCAGTGTACAGCAGTATATAGTTCCCGTGTCTAAGAAAGAAATCATGTGCTGGTGGGTGGCTGAACAGCATTTTCTGTGGCTTTTTTGGATAGCCATGGCTGGAATTTCAATTCACATTGTGCTTTTGCCATCAGGACACGTAAATTTAACAGAAGCCGTTTGAAGTCTGTGAGGTCTCCCCTCACATAACACAGGCTATATATTAGATTTCTCCCAGTCGGTTGTTGATCCATGGGCAAGATCTATGGATACATTATGACTCGTCACAAAGTGTGAGGGCCAGAGTACAGTAGATTTTCAACTGAGTCACAGTGACGGAGGTCTCTTCAAAACATGCCTTATGCATTTGGTGTGTTCATTCCGTATAGTCTGGACACAGGGGAGAATCGCATACCAGTCCTGGTGCACAACATTTTAAAATGGCATGAACAAAAACTTCAACCGATTTTTTTTTTTTTTTTTTTTTTTTTTTTTTTTTTTTTTGGGGTCATGCCAATTTTACTGTCAGACAGATGTGAGAAGGTGAGGGGTTCTTACTTAATTCCTCTTCTGAGTTGCACTTGAAATGTTTGAGTTGAAGTACCTTGATAAGCTGCTCTTTGTCATCAAAAATTTGCCATTGTTTCAGAAGGAGGGAAGGGGTGACTTACAGCCGCATGGAATGCTCTCTAACATATATACCTGTAGGAGTGTGTGTGTGTGTGTGTGTGTGTGTGTGTGTGTGTGGTGTGTGTGTGTGTATATACACACACATACACACACACACACACATATACATATGAGTCTATAGACTACAGAATAGAGGTGGCAGAGTTGAATGTGTCTCACTAGGCTGTAGTTAATGGTTATATGATAAACATGAGTCTCCAATCTGAAAACTGAGCATGCTTGGAGAAAATAATCCACCCAGTGCCTCTGCATGTGAAGAAAAAAATAAAAGTGTATCTTCTTGTCTGCATACCAAAATCTCCTGCAAACAGTATTTAAAGATGAAACCATGAAGGAAGTTCTGTCTTCTGTGGCGTGATTTTTATTTAGCCTCGCTTGTGCAGGAGTTGAGTTAGACATCATCTTCAATTTGACATATCAAATCATCGGAGCATCTGTGTAATAAGCCTGCGGGTGTGCTGTCAGTGAATTGCTTTTCTGCACATCCAAGCACAAGCAGTCTATTTGAAGTTGGGGTTGTGTTTGAAAAAATTAAATTTCCCCCCTTTGGCAATCACTGCTCTTTGTTTTTTTTTCCTCTTTCCCAAATGACTTGAGACTTATGAAAGACTACTGTTAAAGATTTGACTGTAACAGTGCACTCTCATGCTCCTAACAATCAGTTGACTTTTTTTTTTTTCTGTTGTTGTTTTTTGGCAGTCATTTCTCCTTTCAACAAAATTGGACTCTGACCATACCAGAACACTGCTTTCTGACCAAAATGTTGTGAAAGGACCAGCATTGTAATTCAGCAATTACAATTAGGCAATTAGGCCATGCTCCCCTAGAGATCAAGTAGAGTTAGACTAAAGAACAGTCTACAGGTCCCCGCAGATGTTTCTCACCACAAATGGACCAGGGCCTAATGTATCCATTCAGATTTCATACTTAACATTCTTACCGTCCATTAGGAGGACTTCTGTTTTTTTTTTTTTTTAACATCCTCCTCAGGCTGAAACACAGCCCAGCCTAGCAAGTGGATTTTCTTGAGGCATGAAGTTCACCAAAATCCCAGGGATTTGTGTCATTTTCTTTTTTTTTCAGCGGGTGTGCTAACTCTTTGAGTTACCATGAGTAATTTGTAAATAGCTTTGTACAGATATCCTCTGGTTTTAGACTTCCTGTAATTTATCAAAAGTGAAATGAAAGCTGTTAATATAGAGATTTGGGTCTCTATCAGATGGAAGGTCTCTGACACTTTTAATTATTCCAGTTTATTCAAATGCTGTAACATAATCAGTTCAAAATGTCCATTTTTGCTATAGTATCATTTAGTATCAAACATCTGCTTGTTCAGTCATTTTTTTCAGTAGTTTCTATTTGTTTCTTGCTCCTGCTCTTGTGTTGGGGTCTTTCTTTCAACTTTGATATGATCTGAGGATATTTTGTTTGTTGAAAAATTTTATATTCTTTAGCTGTTCTGTTACAGTGGCAGCATTGATGTTTTTGAAATTTGAAGGTGAGATCTTTGTTTTTACCTTTGTGTTCTTCTGTTTGGACTTAAGTATAAATAGGACGGTGGGTTATTTTGTCATGGCTGTACTTTCTATTTGAACCCATTTGCTCCGAAGGACCAAGCCCTTTTGTGTCACTTTAAGTGCAGGTGGTAAACATGATGCTGTTATTTTTGTGTTTGCTAAGTGCCATCCTCTCTCGGCTGCTGAAAGTTGCTCTGGGTTCTTCCACTCTGGTATATTTTTATTGCCCTTGGATATATTTCATTTTGTTTTAGTTGTAATTAATGTTTTACTTTTTTCTGAAATCTTGTAGCAAATAAAAGTTTACTTGCTATTTAAATTATTCTTTGTCAAGTCCTTTCTGTTTCTGTGTTGAAAGAAGTGTGTGAATGTATGTAAGAGTTAAATAGTTAAGCCCAGAGCCATAGAGAGAGTCTATGGCACTGCTTAAGCCTATTAAACTCTAAAAAATTACATCGTACTATGAAATGGGGAAATTCACTTCAAGGCTCTAGTTTGTGCTCGGTCTCTTTGAACAAGGTGGGTGAGATGCCACGTTTAAAGAGAGTTCTGCTCTTATGTTGCCTCAGGGCAGCAGAGTTTGAGGTGGCGGAGGACCCTGAATACACTGACAAGAGAGTGGCATACCTGATGGAGATCAGACATGAAAAACTGAGGGCATATGACACAGAAAAGGTCAGGCAGAGAGAAAAAGAAACACCAATCTGAGTGAATATAGTCTAAAGGCCTGTTCAACTGTTAACATAAGTCCTTTTGATCTTCATAGATCCATAAGGAACTGGTGGCTGTACTGGTCCTTGAGACTAAGCTCAGCATTGCCACTGTAAGTGTGAATGCCACACTACTCAACACCATTCTGATAGCATAATGCATTGTATTGTACTGCAAGAAAACTGTGAACTTTGATGTTATGAGATATTTAAGCCTCAAAGCAGAAAAGACATGTAAAAGGAAAACAAGGGAATGGTTTCCTTGTGTTCTAGTGAGAAATCTGGGTGTCAATGTAAGATACAACAACATCATCTGGAAGGGCCCTACTAATGTTATGTGCCATTGCTAGGGTAGTCTTGGTAGTTGCTATTCTAGTTACTTGGGGCATCATGTTAGTTGCCATGTTGGTTGTAAGGTCGACATTGTTGAAGTGGTTGCAATAGAAGAAAATTGCATCTGGGCAATTACGGAAATTAAGAATTTCAGTCAACACAGATGAGAAGAGATGGCAGTGAAAAGAATTTCAAGCACATGCTGTTAATGTGCATTATTTCCTTAAACTCCTCCCTGTTTGACAGGCTTCAGAAGTAACAGTAAAACAATACATGTTTTAGAATGCACACCACTGAATTGTGGTGAATGCACAATACTGAAAATAACGATATTAATGTAGGACAAATTGGAGGACAAAAAGGTAGATGGTAAGACACTGTGGCTGTTCATTGTTTGTTGTTTAATAATACTGTGGGACCAACTATTTCAGGCCACCACCTTAGAGCCTTCTCCTCTTTATAGTCTTGTATAAGGTGTTCCATCAGGTCCACAGCTGTGTATCTCTGATAAGGCCCCTAAACGCCTGTGCTGGGCATGTGATGTTGGCCTTAAAGGCTTCAGCAGACAAAGGTGAAAATTAAGTCTCTGGTAGCCTGACAAGCCAAACTATAACATCGAAATATATAGTCTGGCCACGACCAACAGAGTGGGTTCAGGCAGAATCAGCTGTTGTCTTTCAAACTGGATGGCGCTTCGACCAATCAGAGGATACCTATTAGACAGTGCCCTGGTGGTAATCAATGTGGTGAGAGAATCATGGCAGTTACAATAAGCAGCGATGGCAGTAGTCTTGTCAGCTGTATTGTATTCGGAGATGTAACAGAGAAGTAAAGTGTGTGATATGATTCTCTCAGACACCACTGAGAGAACAGCTTGGCCCAGAGAGGTGAAACACCACGTTGGACAACCTGGGTGCTAAGGCCATGGCAGCTCATCACACCAGCTGCGACTGGGAGCTGCTCCATATCATGCATGAGGTGGGCACACTAGGGGTTTCTTGGGCCTTTCAGATTTTCAGTATGCTGTTCCATCTTGTCACTTTGGGACACGTGAAATAGAACACATTTTACTTTCTCATCTGTCTCTCATCCTCACCCTTCTATTCTATCCATTCTACTAGACAAAGCTGCTACTATGTTTTTGGGAAAAGGCAATTCCAGTACAGCACAACTGCCAACCTGAAGCGCCTCATGTGGAGCTGTAAGGAGGTGACGTACTGGGTGGTCACAAAGCTCTGCCCGTGCAAAGAGCTCTCCAAGCAAGCTGGACTAATCAGCAAATTCGTCATAATGGCTACTCAGTGAATGTGACATTGCACACACCCTCATGCCAAACAATGATTTTTGTAGTTTGTGATGTAGTGTGACGATCTTTGGGTGTCTCCTCTTTTCAGTCTCTATAGACAGCAAAACATAATTTGTTGCTGTTATATATGGCCTGTCAAACAGGGCCATTCTATTACAAAACTGCACCAAACTTGGGGAGGTAAGATCAGTTTGAAGTTTAATTCACACTGATTTATGAGTCATGCTTACAATATGTTGCTGTGACAAGCACATCATGAGGATGTCCTATTGAATCTCACACAGCAAGTGCCAACATCTCTGATGATGAAACTCAGAGAATATCAGCACATGCTGCTAAGTTATCACATGTTGAATACAGAAGGAAAATCCACTGATCCAGTGCCGTTATGGCTTGGCTGTTTTTTATTATCATTATTAACTCGTGTGTCACGTATTGGGCTAAATTGCAGTAAGTAGTAGTAATAGTAGGGTTTATGTAAACTTGTGATCCCTCTCTCTGCCACTTTTGAGTGATATACCAGGATCTGATAATAACCATGCAGCTCTAAGGGAGGTGCTGGCCAAACTGAGCCTGCCATTTGTTCCTTATGTGCATCTCATTATAGATGGTAGGCTAATACCCACACAGATGATGATAGACTGATGGTATTTGCTACATACACAGCCACTTTCTGTGTGTCATGGGCACTGCCAGTGGGGAACAAGTTAGGATCATTATAAGGGCCTGGCACTGACAAGGGGAACCCTTGAAAAAGTAATTGAAAAAATGTTTAGTAGTTTAAAAAAATGGAAGAGCTTGCTGAATTTGAAACATTTTTCTGTTATTCTACATTCACATGTCTGTGTCGTTCTAGTTTGTAATGCCATTTTTTTGGACTATTGTATAAATTGTTCATCTTTACAGAATATGATTGCCAGAACACTGAAGTTGGTAAGAGACTATAGGAGTGAGCCCTATTGTAGGTATAACAATAATCCTTATTTATCATCAGTGTAGTAGTATATTTGACCACTCATAGTGCCACATGTAAGTATGTAGTATACTTATTACTGTCAGAACATCTGACACATTTAAACACAGGACTCTACAGGTCATCTTCACATTTTCGCTCACTTTCCACAATAACCATATTTTTCCCATTTCCTTCTTCAACCCACAATCTTTTACTCTTCATCATCCAGTTCCTGACTAGTCACCAAATCGGTTTGATGTCAGGAAGCTGAAAATTATCGATGACCAAACCAAACTCACAAACATATCCAATGGTCATGAAAACTGTATAGCAGAGGAAACTGAATGATGCCTTACAGTTGAAGTGGTGAAGATCTGCATTATTCCTGAGTAAAACATAACCTGAGCATACTGTTTTTTAAGATTGCATGAAATTTATAGCACTAATCTAGAGTTACTGGAGCAAGCTGGTTACTATAACAAGCCAGGCTTACCGGTAATGACATTGATAGAAGCTTGCTAACAAACAAAACAGTGATATGGATGATAGTCAGCTATGCTGTGCAGTGAAAAATCAATCATTTTTATGGTGTGTTCCTACCTAGAACACAGATTGGCTGGTTGGAACAACGCCTACATTTTTATCTATTTATTACATAACCATATTTGACATCAACATGAATTTGAAAATGATACTGAATATATAAAAACAACAGTGCCAAGTCAAGAATTTGTCTCTATATTCCATATTCTGTGTCATATTCCATAGTGGCAGACTCAGACAATTGCCATACATTTCAGAAACTTTCAAATGATAAAAAAGTTGAATTGGTATTGGACAAGGGACAGAATACTCATCTATTCTCTCATGAATCAGTATACAAGGTTGTATTGCCAGAATTCACACGACTTCACAAGACAACCACAATATAACAGAATTTCATAATTTTCAAGGAAATAGCAAGGCAAGCATAGGTGGTATTAGTGACATCCATTAAGATTTTGATTCTGCTACGCTGACACTGTGCAGGGCCTTTGCTAATGTAACTAATTTAAATCTTACTGTACACTTTCTGTGGAGTATTAAACTCAAAATTCAGCCTGGGAACAGAATGTTAAGTTTAATTAAGTCAGTCTCCTAACATTTTAGTAAAATATGCCTGTATGTATCATGCCTGAATTCTCCCAGTATTATCATTTTAATTATAATGCCATGAATCCATTAGCTTGTACATCATTTTCCAAGATGGACTCAAACACTTCTCACTGATTATTTTAGCACAACCCTCAGCCATAAGCTTGAACGCCAGATGCTGGATACTTAAAAAAAAAACACTGACAAGGGTGATTAATAGTGGCCACACAACGCCCTCGTGTGTCTGAAATCTATATAGAAAATTCATCATTTGAAAGATCTGTTACGACAAAACAAGAAATGTGTTTTTTTTTCATTACTCTTTAGGATACTGACATGTCATTACAACTACATTTTTATTCTATATAAAACATTGACCCCTTATAAATGTAAGAGAACATCATGATTAAAGCGTTCAATCGCCAACCAATACAACCAGTACACATCCATCAAACTGACCCTTTGAACCAGTGGAGCTGGATGGCCACACAAGAAAAGCTATATTTCAAACACAAAACTTGAGTATTTTTATGAAAATATGACTCATTTTCTTACTATTGTAGTAGTTGTAGTGTATTGCACGATTTCATAATTATGACATAAAAAACAGATTGTGTTACAAACGTCAATCGTTATTCAAAACATGAGGCCATGCTATTTTCATTTCTATAAAAATGTATTTACATTTAAACAGCAACCCATTGCAGTAATGGTTGATAGAGACAGTAAATAAATCATAGTATACCAAATATATTTACATTTTGTTTAAAATTAAAAATATACACTACTCTAAAGCAAACAAATACACAGTATCAAATGATGAAATTAATATTCCTGTAGGAATTGTATGTGCATTTTGACATGTGAATTCCAAAGTCCATTTTAGTCCACCTCCTCAATGGTGGGGCCCTGTGAACTGGCACCTGGGCCACTGCGTGCCTGGGCACCACAGCCTCCTGCTGGCATTCCTCCTGGCATCCCTCCCTGGTACAGTTTGGAGATGATGGGGTTACACACCTTCTCCAGCTCCTTCTGCTGGTGCTCATACTCCTCTTTGTCCGCTAGCTGGTTGTTCTCCAGCCAGGAAATGGCCTGGTTACACTTCTCAACAACTGTCTTCTTGTCCTCCTCACTGATTTTGCCCTTCATGTTCTCATCCTCAATGCTGCTCTTCATGTTGAATGCATACGACTCCAAGGAATTCTTGGCAGCAATCTTCTCTCTCTGAATGTCATCTTCTGCTTTGTATTTCTCTGCATCCTGTACCATCTTCTCAATGTCCTCCTTGCTCAACCTGCCTTTGTCATTTGTGATGGTTATCTTGTTCTCTTTGCCAGTGCTTTTGTCCACTGCTGACACATTGAGGATTCCATTAGCATCAATGTCAAAGGTCACCTCAATCTGGGGGACACCACGTGGGGCTGGGGGGATCCCAGTCAGTTCAAATTTGCCCAGCAGGTTGTTGTCCTTGGTCATGGCCCTCTCTCCTTCATACACCTGGATCAGGACCCCAGGCTGGTTGTCTGAGTAGGTGGTGAAGGTCTGTGTCTGTTTGGTGGGAATGGTGGTGTTGCGCTTGATGAGGGCAGTCATGACTCCTCCGGCCGTCTCAATACCTAGTGAAAGTGGGGCTACATCCAGCAGGAGAAGGTCCTGGACATTCTCGGACTTGTCACCCATGAGAATGGCAGCCTGGACTGCAGCACCGTAGGCCACTGCTTCATCAGGGTTAATGCCTTTGTTCAGATCCCTTCCATTGAAGAAATCCTGCAACTGCTTTTGGATTTTAGGGATTCTTGTGGAACCTCCCACTAAGACGATGTCATGGATCTGTGACTTGTCCAGCCTGGCATCTCTCAGGGCTTTCTCCACCGGCTCAAGGGTCCCCCTAAAGAGGTCGGAGTTCATCTCCTCAAAGCGAGCTCTGGTGATGGAGGTGTAGAAATCAATGCCTTCATAAAGGGAGTCGATCTCAATGCTGGCCTGGGTGCTGGAGGAGAGTGTTCTCTTGGCCCTCTCACATGCTGTGCGCAGCCTCCTCAGTGCCCTCTTGTTCTGGCTGATGTCTTTCTTAAACTTCCTCTTGAACTCCTCCACAAAGTGATTGACCATGCGATTATCAAAGTCTTCCCCACCCAGGTGAGTATCTCCCGCTGTGGCTTTCACTTCAAAGATGCCATCCTCAATAGTTAGGATAGAAACATCAAAGGTGCCACCACCCAAGTCAAAGATCAGGACATTACGTTCACCACTCTTGCCTTTGTCCAGCCCGTAAGCAATAGCTGCTGCTGTGGGCTCATTGATGATCCTAAGCACGTTCAGTCCAGCAATCACTCCAGCATCTTTGGTGGCCTGGCGCTGGGAGTCATTGAAGTAGGCAGGAACAGTGATGACTGCATTAGTTACTTTCTGTCCCAGGTAGGCCTCAGCAATCTCCTTCATCTTGACCAGGACCATGGAGGAGATCTCTTCTGGGTAAAATGTTTTGTTTTCTCCTTTGTACTCCACTTGAACTTTGGGTTTTCCTCCATCACTGATGACATTAAAGGGCCAGTGCTTCATGTCAGACTGGACCACGGGCTCATCAAACTTTCGGCCAATCAGACGCTTGGCATCAAAGACGGTGTTGTTGGGGTTCATGGCCACCTGGTTCTTTGCCGCATCGCCAATCAGTCTCTCTGTGTCAGTAAAGGCCACATAACTTGGGGTGGTTCTGTTGCCCTGGTCGTTGGCAATGATCTCCACTTTTCCATGCTGGAACACACCCACACAGGAGTAGGTGGTACCCAGGTCAATTCCAATGGAGACACCTTTTGCTGAAGACATCTTGATTTCTGCACACACAGAAAAATCAGGACAAAATGATTCAAAAGGTTGACACACTAGGGATAGTGATTAGGAAATAATTAACACAATTTTATAAATGGGCAAAGAAAACATAAAACAAAATACAGTTCTGTTTTTTTTACATATAACACGTTTTGTTCAGTTTACTACGCCTCGGCTCAGTTCATAAGGCCTACCTGTAATCCTACTTCTCGATACATCTATAAAGTAATCTACAAATAGGCTACAAATTTATAAGTCTGCAAGTAAGCTACAAATAGGCTGAGAGACACAATTTCACTGCATTTTCTACACTCAGTAACCGTATGCATGGGACAATTTCCTTGTAACCTTGTATGTAAAACCTCATTGGAATGCCTGTATATATAAATTGTCACATAGCTTTACTCACCGTGTTGTTTCAAAATCTGCTGAGGATGGTCTAGTTTGAGGTAAAGTCAGATCTTTGTCTTGCCTCTTCAGTATGGGATTCCTCCGCCACTCTCTTGTCTAGCTCTGGTTCTGCCGTACTTCTATCTGAAGTTTAAATATACCACAGAACACCGTGCTCCAGCAAGTTCTGGAACGCTCACCCAAGTCTAACCAATGAAATCATTGCTTAGGTCTGCATTGACCAATAAGATTACGTTGTGCGAACGGCTGACGTAGAAAATACTTCAACAGCTGAAACATCCAGCAGCGACCAGAACGTTCGCAACCTCTCTGAGATTCATCTGGACTACAACTTTGACAAATTGATTGTTCGGAAAGGAGAAGCCAAGCAGAAGCCTATATCTTAACGACTTTAAAATTAACATGAGCCAGTTATTAGCTTAACTGTCTTCTCACCGTCAAGTTTAGGGCTACCAGATCTGTTTCGATTGATGCATGTCTTATGCTACAGAACATAACATGTATGAAAAATTTACTCTTGAGTCGTGGCCGACCAGAAGTCAGTATGACGCCAACTGGAAATCCTAGTGAGGCAACCACACGTTGAAATCCAAATGGGTTTACTGAATGAACCTGTAATTTCGCAGGAGGCTCAGGACAGGTTTCAACAGCACACATGCCACATACGCCTTTCCTCACGCTAACTTTTTGTCTTGAAGTTCGCCTGTGTAGCCTATAATAGGCTATTAGGCTTATTTTGAATAATTCATGTTAACGTTTTGTAGGCCGTGTATGTCGTCTCACACATATTGTGATATGAGCACATAGTTTAGACACAATGCACTCCTGCCACCCCCCTTCCTGAGCGCAGGCAAATTGAAATAATGGTTAAAATACACGCAAATCATCTGAAGGCGTAAACTTATCGCATGCACTGAGCTTAAAACTTCGTCTTAAGCTTTTCAGTGATGCTAGTCACTGCTCTTAGTGATTAACGACGTGAGACCAAAATAGCTTACATGCAACAAGCCTAGTAGAGCTACATGCCGACCAAGTCATATTAGCCTCATGTGTCAGTGTCCCCAAAAACGTTGACTGAGACGTTTGAGTTTGAAGTGACCCAGAGTTTCGGTGTCTCGAGAACTTACACAGTCTATGCTTGTCATATGCAGCGTAATGAGACAACTACAATTTTCTTTTTCTCTTCCTCCTTCCTCCATTTTCATATTCTGTAAACCTAATTTGTGCGTAGCCTACAATGTACCTTAATCTGAGTGCAGAATTTGCCCAACATTGATTGTTGCAGCAACCCCTCCACTCCCAAAAGTCGTATGTTTATTGGATTATTAGGTAAAATCAACAGTTGACATACAGCATGGGCCCTTGGCCCTTGTCTTACATGCCTGTGCCTAGCATCGGGCCTGTCCTTATGTGTGTGAGAGAGGGAGGATGTGAATGTATGTACGGATGCTAATGTAAGAATCAAAGTACATTTTAACCTATTCTGACTTGGGTAAGTTGTTATCTATGTGTAAAATAAGGTACAAAGAGTTAAACATATACTGAAAATTCAGCGTCAAGGATCCACAGACATATGTGCAATTTATAGGGTAAGCCTATTACATACAACCAGAGCCATGTAATGTAGAGAGCATTGCTCAGCATACAACAGTTCTTCAGATTGTTGCATCATCAGCCTCTGAACCAATAGCTTAGAGTTGTACATTCTACCAAGGTCTCTGATTCTACCCTGTTTTGTTTATATTTGTATAGTTGTTGTAACCATGCAGACAGAGTCTGTGCACTGGCATTCTGATAATGCAATAAAGAAAACTCATTGACATCATAATATGAAATGGGGAGATTAATTTCAAGGTTCTTGTTTGTGCTCAGTGTCTTTGAACAAGGTGGAGGAGATGCCACGTTTAAAGAGAGCTCTGCACTTCTTCTGTTGCCTCAGGGCAGCAGAGTTTGAGGTGGCGGAGGACCCCGAATACACTGACATGCTCGAAAGGGCAAGAGTCCATCAAGAGACATGGCGCCAGAGAGAACTGGCCCGATTTAAGACTGAGATGGAGGAGGACCGACGCAAGGTTCAACAGAAAGCTGTCCAACCAACCCTGGACCTTGTACAAGACAAGGCAGTGAGAGGGGTAGGTGGGGAGATGGCCAATGTAGCCAAGGAGAGAGAGCGAGCTCTGGAACAGCAGAGAATAAGTGACATAAGAATGGCACGCCTGATGGAGATCAGATGTCAAACACTGAAGACGGCAATTGAGGTGGAAAAGGTCAGGCAGAAGGAAAAACAATACCAGTCTGAGTGAATATAGTCTAAAGGCCTGTTCAACTGTTAACGTGTCCTTTTATTTTTTATAGATCCGTAAGGAACTGGCGGCTGTGCTTTTCCATGAGACTAAAATTAGCATTGGCACTGTCTGTAAGTGTGAATGTCACACTATTCAATAGCATTATGCATTGTATTAAATAGTGTAATGCATTGCATCTTGTTATAAGAAAACTGCCATGAACTTTGATTTGTAAAGCCAATGTATTTAAGCCACAAAGAAGAATGAACATGTAGAATATAGACACAGAAAAACAAGGGGATGACTAATGGTCTCGTTATGTTTCAGTGATCAATCAGGGTGTCAATGGGACAGCCACCTATGTCATTTGGAAGGGCTCTATTAATATAATCTCCAAACGCAAGGTAGGCCTAAGCGCATTAGAGAAGTCCACTGGTTAGATTTATCAAATAGAATGTGGCAAGACACACGAAGCATGTCTGTCCTAGATTTGTCATAGCTTAAAGCATTAGGAAGAGGTGAGGAGTTCAAGAATTCTGTATGTTTTTCCTCTGCAGGGTAAGATGACCACCTTGAAGAAGGGAGAGGAAGTTGGGAATCTGGCCCTAACCAGCAAAAGACCTCAGGATGCCTCAGTCATCAGGCCTCGGGAGCATGACTGCCACTTCCTCCGAGTGGAAAATATGAACCTTTTAAACATCCTCAGGGTGAGATTCACCAAGGGAATAATCAATGATGAGAGACAGCAGCATGCTGCACACACACACACACACACGCATATGCACACACACACATGCGCATATGCACACACACACGCACACACACGCATATGCACACGTGCGTGTTACTTGGTATCTTTACACACTTCTACATTTCTTTGGGTTGAGTTGTGGCTGATAAAATAGTGTCTATCCTCTTATACGGTGTGTGGTGCTTGTACATGTAGCCTAGACCTTATGCTGTTTGGGTTGAGTTGTGAATTGTGAAGTAGTGTGTCCTCATGCGCTGGGTTGGGTGTTTTGCAGGATGTGAATGCAGCCACAGTGCATGTGCAGGAGAACGGCACACCTGCACTGATGCTGTACAGAAGTTCTAAACCACCTTTTGATTCAGTGCAATATCATTCCTACAGCAACAAGTGAGTATGGCTAGGCTAACCAAGGAGACATGGTGTGAGTGGACGAATACTCAGTAATTCTTTCTAGGCTGCTGCTAGTTTAGTTATGGTAGTTACAATGTTAGTGGTAGCAAGGATGTTGCTGGGGCACTTAAAGTGGTTGTTTGCTCTATTTCTATTAGGTTCATGGTGATGTCAGGAACCCCAGACAAGATTCTGGAGTTTGTACTGTTCTCAGTGAAACTCACTTACCCGGATAACATGATGGGTGAGCCACTTCACATAGCTGGTGGGAAAATCAGTGGAAAAATAGAAAGTTTCATTCTAGACTGCTGAACTTGCTCTGTTTTTCCCTGATATTATTAGCAAAGACAAAGGTTTAGTAGGCCAAGGTGTTTTAGATTGTTTATGAGAGTTGCTGGATGTCTGTCTGCAGAATCAGTTGTGTGGACTTTCCTCCTCACACACCATCTATTCATGGCGCCCGAGGAGCTGTGCTCTGCCCTGCTGAAATAATATCCTTCCACTGCAACTGTGATTGACACAGTATTGTTTAGCAACAACATACATGAATACAAGCTGCTACATTATGAAACCACTGTACGGTTCAGGTTTTTTGTGTTAAAGAAAGTGAAACAAAAGCAGTTCTGTAAGGTCAGAGGTCAGATGTCCTTAATGCTGATGTCACTCTCCATGGTGAACCATCAGAGGGTTCTGAGCTGGTGAGCGCCACAGCCTCCAGCTTTAAAGACAGGGTTGTGAAGCTGGTCAGCCACTGGGTGGTACTGTACGGCCACCTCTTGTTAGACAATCCTGTGGTGGTCCGTTTCTTGGAGGTAATGAATGATCTTTATGTGTCTTCTCTAACCCAGGCACTATGTGCATTATATAATGAACCTAACTGAGCCAGTAATTATAGTTATAGTTCTGTGATAGTTCTGAATCATTGGCTTTTGCAGAAACTGACAAGGCAGGTGAAAGGCCATGCAAATCTGTGCATGGTGAGAGAATACATCTCTCAAAGGAGATGCATACTGTGAGTGACACACACACACACACACACACACACACATGCACACACACACACAAACTCTTGAAAACCATACCTACTGAGAGATGATGTTCTTTAAATTTGTTATAATGATATTGCTGTCTCCAAATGGTTTTCCAGGCTGAACAGTCAACACCTGCCCTCAATCAGGGTAGGTAAACAATAATTTGAAAATTATTTAATTATGTAAATTATTAACTAATTACATAATACATAAACTAATTACATCACATATTAACTAACTAATTATGTAAACATCTGCTGCAGTAACTAACTATATTTCACTCTACTGAGTAAAGTGTCTTTTAGGACATATGTGTATTATGATGCTCATTAGCCTATCATTTCTTTCAGGCACACGGCCCACTTGATCAGTCCCTTGGCCATAATAATCCTGTCGGAGAGATCCATCCAATCAGGGCACGTGACCAAGGTGTGGACCAAGCATTTGCTTGAGAATATTATTTAGCATTTCCTTGCCTGTAACTAAATTTCATTCCACACTTTTGTATATACAACTACTGAACTTACTGATCGGTACCACTTTGAATAAATACTGTTAGACCAACTGTTTTTCGCATCATCTGCTAAGAAAAGTTTATGAATGAAAAGAGCTCAGGCCACCACCTTAGAGCCTTCTCCTCTGTACAGTCTTGCTGAAGGTGTTCCGTCAGGATCACAGCTGTGTATCTCTGATGACGCCCCTGAACGCCTCTGCTGGGGATGTAATGAAGGCTTTAAAAGCGTCAGGAAATAAAGCCCTGGTCAAGATGAAGTCCTCTGGCAGTAAGGACAAATGAATACTAATACTTTGTTTAAGGAGAACATTCAATCACCATGAACTTGTTTTGTTTTTTTAATCACACATACAGCAGGTTGACTTCAATGACTTAAATTAAAGTTAAATAAATTTATATAAAAAAGGATCCATTTAAGCAATAAGTCATAATCTTATTACTTATTACTTATAACTTGACTTATTACTGGTCAGGCTATAACACATTTTTTAATATGTTGTTTGGCTTCAATTACTGTCACGTAATGCTGATAGTAGAGGTTAGACTTTGATTCAACACACCAAGCTTTGGGAAACATCAGGTTAGTTGTTAGTTAATCTGATGTTACTTGCCTGTGTTTTACCTCTTCCCAGCGAGGGAGCAGCTGGAGCTGAATGACAGGGTGGTCTCCTTTGGGGGAATCAATGAGAGGCTCTTCCTGTGCCCTCCCAGCCAGACTGCCAATCTGGTGAGTGCCCTCTGAATCTACACTCATTCATGCTGTCACACTTTTAGATATCTACAAATTTGAGAGGTCTGACAATGATGGAGACCTGTCAGACAGTGTAGTGAGTAAATCATGCCAATGAAAATAAGCAGTGATGACAGTAGTTTTTCTAATATAGTGTATTCAGAGATGTAACAGAGAAGTAAAGATGTGATGTGATCCTCACAGACTCCCCTGAGAGAACAGCTCGGCCCAGAGAAGAGAAACACCACACTGGACAACCTGAGCGCTAAGGCTATAGCAGCTCAGCTCACCAGCTATGACTGGGAGCTCTTCCATGCCATGCATGAGGTGGGCACAGTAGGGGGCGCTACAGAGGCACAGGGAGGGGAGGGAAAGAGCTCACTCTGATCTATATTAGGTTGATTTTGTCAGTCACTTCACCATTTAGTACCTGTCCTTGTAATAGTAACCTTAAGCGAACACTATATAGCAGCTTTACAACCATTCTTTAGAATGTCTGACCCAAATCTATCCTCTACTAACTCCATGTGTATTTATGATTTGCCTATGGCATTATTATGCTTATGTACAAATATGATTTACTTGATCAATCATCATATTAGATAGGTGTAGAGTAGTAAACTTTACACTGTTCTCAATACCAACTCCTCTGTACATTTCATAAAATACTTGTTATCAGTTTTAAAGGTCTCTGTAACTATGAGCTGGTATGCTGTTCTATCTTGACACTTTGATACACCTGTCACTCATCTTTACTCCTCTATTCTATCCACTCTACTAGACTGAGCTACTCTACTATGTTTTTGGGAAAAGGCAATTCCCCTACAGCACAACTGCCAACCTCGAGCGCCTCATGCGCCGCTTTAGTGTGGTGACGCACTGGGTGGTCACAGAGCTCTGCCTGTGCAAAGAGCTCTCCAAGCGAGCTGGGCTAATCAGCAAATTCATCAAGATCGCTACTCAGTGAGTGACAGTCCACATCCTCATACCCTATCCAGAGTAATGTTTATTATTACTATTATCCAGAGTCATGTTTATGACTATTGGACTGATGAGTACAGTACAGTCATAGTTTGTTTGTTTGGAACTTGTAATGCTGTCACTTGCCAGTCACAGCTTGCTTTGTATAATGACTCCAAATGTAATTTTGTAGTTGTGCTGTAATTGTAGTAGTGCTGATTTTTGGGTTCCTTCTCTTTTCAGTCTCTATACACAGCAAAACATGTCATCATTCCTTGCTGTGCTTTATGGCCTGACACACAGAGCCATTACAAGACTGCACCAAACTTGGGAGGTAAGTTTAAGTTTAAGTTTACTGCACACTGATTTATTGAGTCATTTGATGGGTCGTGCTTACAAGTTGCTATGACAAACACATCATGAGGATGCTCTCTTGAATCTCACAGCAAGTGCCAACATCTCTGAAGAAGAAACTCAGAGAATACCAACACATGCTGGTAAATTCAGTCAATTTTCATACTGAGTGTTATGGCTTGACGTTTTTATGAAGTAGTAAGCACACATACAGTATACTGGGCTAAACCACTAAGCAGTATTAATAGTAGGTTTTAGTAATGGTAGGTTTTGATCCCTTGCTCTGACATATGCTGCTTTTACAGTGGTATACATTATTTATTTGTTTGTTTGTTTTTCTGTTTTGAATGTGGCCTAATATTACATTTCTTGCCCTCAGGATCCACATAATAACCATGCAGCTCTAAGGGAGGTGCTGGCCAAACTGAGCCCGCCATTTGTGCCTTATGTGCATCTCGTTATAGATGGTAGGCTAATACCCACACAGATGATGATAGACTGATGCCATTTACTACATGCACAGCCACTTTCTGTGGGTCATATTGACCAAAGACACATTGTGTCCTGTGTCTTCTCTCACCTCCAATCAAAAACAGACCTCCTGTCCATCCATAAAGGCCTCTGGACCCTCAAGAAAGGTCTTGTCAACTTTGAAAAAATGGTTAGTTGTTTAAATAAAATGTATGGAAATGCTTGCTGAATTTGAAGTATTTTTACATTACATATTCTTCATTCACATGTCTTGTCTGTGCTGATCTAGTTTGTAAAGTCATTCTCTCTATTGTATTTATTTGTCAACATTACAGAAGATGATTGGCAGAACATTGAATATAGTGAAAGGCTGCAGGAGTGAGCCCTACTGTAAGTATAATAATACTCCTTCCATATTATTAATGAAGTATAGTTGACCACACTTAGTGCCATTGTCCTCAGGTCTGTGCAGTAAAAACAGGCAAACAAATATGTGATCTTTCTCGTTACAGCACCTATTTCACCACAGAATGGCCTTAAGAGCAAGGCCTTACAAGAGAACAAACCTACATGTAAGTGTGCAGTTCACTACTTACTGCTTACTACATTTACAGTTACACACAGGACTCTACAGGTCATCTTCACACACACTCCACCGTAACCCAGTTTCCTCCCATTTCCTTCTTCATCGGGCAATCTTTACTCTCCTTTATCCAGATCCTGACCAGTCACTAAAAGAATTTGATGTCAGGAAGCTGAAAATTATCGATGACCAAACCAAACTCACAAACCTATCCATGGTCATTGAGCCCTGAAAGATATTTCAGCATCGCAGAGGAAACCGAATGATGCCTTATGGTTGAAGTGGTGAAGATCTGCAATATTTCTGAATAAAACATAACCTGAGCATACCATATTTTTTGACATTTCATGATTTTTTTTTGCACTAATCCTGAGTTACTGTAGTAAGCTGGTTATTGTAACAAGCCAGGCTTACAGGTAAGAAGCTGTTAGAAGCTTTGCTTACATACAGAATGGTGAGATGGGTGATAGTCAGCTACATATGTTGTGCAGTGAAAAAATACTTAATTTTATGGTGCCCAGAGGACAGCACCCCATATCATCAGTGGCTGGTGGGAACAGCACCTACAGCTTTACCTGTTTACCTGTTACCTATTACATGACCATATACACCATCATCATGAATTTGAAAATGATACTAAAGATCAATTTCACCCATGCACTGATATGAGAGGTCATGTGGGGGGGTACACCTGGTTGGCTATCTTTACTGATGTGGTTGACACAAATATCAGAACATAGCTGTAGAGAGCACCTCCTCAATGGTGGGGCACTTGACACTTTTTAGTATGTTCTTTACATGTTATGCTTTTACAGCTTAGGGTTGGAAATACTATTACTATACTCCCATTTAGTTCAAGCTAATCTAGGTCTGTTTTTTTGAATTTCAGTGCTGGTAATGTGTTCAGTGCAGTGTTGCATTTCTACTGAGACTGAGAGCAAGGATTCAAAGGACCTGACTAGGACTGACAGGGGATCCCAGAGACCTATTTCAATATGATAACCAATGTTTGGAGGGCCCAAAAATATTTTACATTTCTAGCAGTGGCCCTGGTCAAGAGACTCTGTTGTTATTGTCAATGCCAGTGAAGATGAATTCATGTTGTGTGTTTATAGTAAAAAATAACAAGGTCATAATTATTTTTGAAGAGGATCACTGTTGAAAACATAACGAAACCATAATTATTTTTGATGTGGATCATTGTTGAATGTACAAAAAGGATGTATCAAACTGAGTGAATGATAAAAATAAAAATTTTATTTATACATGTAAAAAAATATAATATTAACATCTTATTTCAAGTAAAACACATCACCAATATGACAATCGGGTAAAAGGCAGTATACAGTTTTTCAACAATCAAATGAACATGTTTATGGTGAAAGTCAAGATGCATTTTTGGCACTGCATTGCTGTGCAATTTAATTTTCATTTTGACATGTGAATTCCAAAGTCCATTTTAGTCCACCTCCTCAATGGTGGGGCCCTGTGAACTGGCACCTGGGCCACTGCGTGCCTGGGCACCACAGCCTCCTGCTGGCATTCCTCCTGGCATCCCTCCCTGGTACAGTTTGGAGATGATGGGGTTGCACACCTTCTCCAGCTCCTTCTGCTGGTGCTCATACTCCTCTTTGTCAGCTAGCTGGTTGTTCTCCAGCCAGGAAATGGCCTGGTTACACTTCTCAACAACTGTCTTCTTGTCCTCCTCACTGATTTTGCTCTTCATGTTCTCATCCTCGACGCTGCTCTTCATGTTGAATGCATATGACTCCAAGGAATTCTTGGCAGCAATCTTCTCTCTCTGAATGTCATCTTCTGCTTTGTATTTCTCTGCATCCTGTACCATCTTCTCAATGTCCTCCTTGCTCAACCTGCCTTTGTCATTTGTGATGGTTATCTTGTTCTCTTTGCCAGTGCTTTTGTCCACTGCCGACACATTGAGGATTCCATTAGCATCAATATCAAAGGTCACCTCAATCTGGGGGACACCACGTGGGGCCGGGGGGATCCCGGTCAGCTCAAACTTGCCCAGCAGGTTGTTGTCCTTGGTCATGGCCCTCTCTCCTTCATACACCTGGATCAGGACCCCGGGCTGATTGTCTGAGTATGTGGTGAAGGTCTGTGTCTGTTTGGTGGGGATGGTGGTGTTGCGCTTGATGAGGGCAGTCATGACTCCTCCAGCCGTCTCAATACCCAGAGAAAGTGGGGCTACATCCAGCAGGAGTAGGTCCTGGACATTCTCGGACTTGTCACCCATGAGAATGGCAGCCTGGACTGCAGCACCATAGGCCACTGCTTCGTCAGGGTTAATGCCCTTGTTCAGATCCCTTCCATTGAAGAAATCCTGCAGCTGCTTCTGGATTTTGGGGATTCTTGTAGAACCTCCCACTAAGACGATATCATGGATCTGTGACTTGTCCAGCTTGGCATCTCTCAGGGCTTTCTCCACCGGCTCAAGGGTCCCCCTAAAGAGGTCGGAGTTCATCTCCTCAAAGCGAGCTCTGGTGATGGAGGTGTAGAAATCAATACCTTCATAAAGAGAGTCAATCTCAATGCTGGCCTGGGTGCTGGAGGAGAGTGTTCTCTTGGCCCTCTCACATGCTGTGCGCAGCCTCCTCAGTGCCCTCTTGTTCTGGCTGATGTCTTTCTTAAACTTCCTCTTGAACTCCTCTACAAAGTGATTGACCATGCGATTATCAAAGTCTTCTCCACCTAGATGAGTGTCCCCAGCTGTAGCTTTCACCTCAAAGATGCCATCCTCAATAGTTAGGATAGAAACATCAAAGGTGCCACCGCCCAAGTCAAAGATCAGGACATTACGTTCACCACTCTTGCCTTTGTCCATCCCATAAGCAATAGCTGCTGCTGTGGGCTCATTGATGATCCTAAGCACGTTCAGTCCAGCAATCACTCCAGCGTCTTTGGTGGCCTGGCGCTGGGAGTCATTGAAGTAGGCAGGAACAGTGATGACGGCATTGGTTACTTTCTGTCCCAGGTAGGCCTCAGCAATCTCTTTCATCTTGACCAAGACCATAGAGGAGATCTCTTCTGGGTAAAATGTTTTGTTCTCTCCTTTGTACTCCACTTGAACTTTGGGTTTTCCTCCATCACTGATGACATTAAAGGGCCAGTGCTTCATGTCAGACTGCACCACGGGCTCATCAAACTTTCGGCCAATCAGACGCTTGGCATCAAAGACGGTGTTGTTGGGGTTCATGGCCACCTGGTTTTTTGCCGCATCGCCAATCAGTCTCTCTGTGTCGGTGAAGGCCACATAACTCGGGGTGGTTCTGTTGCCCTGGTCGTTGGCAATGATCTCCACTTTTCCATGCTGGAACACACCCACACAGGAGTAGGTGGTACCCAGGTCAATTCCAATTGACACACCTTTTGCTGACATTTTAATCTCTGCAGAGAGAGAAGGAAACATGTAACATGTAACATGTAACTTCAATAGTGAAGTTTACCATTGGGGCAACTTTCCAGGTAACCTATCAGCCTCTATAAGTAAGCAGCAGTGTAATTTCATAGCGTTTATTATTGGCTGTGACATAGACCTAGACATTCTTCAGCAGCTTTATAAACACTTTCTGCTGCCATGAGACTTTTAAGGGAATCCCCAGATGCCAAATAAACATATAGCACTACTATCAAATACTTGTAGGTTATCTTGTGAATTGTATTCAGGAACACTGTGTGATCAATGTAGGCACTAAATGAAATTAGTGCCTTAAAAACTAGAAATGTGCTTTTCTAATAATTACATCATTAACAAGTCTATTTCATCATTTATGTCTCAGAGGATATAGCCTACTTGATATGCCTATTACATATCAAGTTATTTAAGCATGGTGGGGTCGAATTTCTAACATGAAGAAAACTGTTCAGAGCCTTTATTGATGCGACAATCAGGAAGGTTATGATAATGCTTATGATTAGCTTAATTTGACGTTAGACCTACAAAGCTTGCATTGTTTGAGAGAAAACAATTGGTGTGCTAGTAGTCCAATACACAAATTTCACTATTTGACAAAAGTTAACAGTTTCGCTACATATTTCTTCCTCCAGAATTTACATCATAATTCATAATGTGTAGATCAGCTCAATTCGCTGTAACCTACCTTTGGTTGTCTGTAAACTGAAGGAAAGCCCCCTGTCTTCTGTCCCTGACTTGCTTTGGCTAGGCTGCTTAGTCTTTCATGAACTGTCAAACCGAACGAAGCCCACTGTTTTTATAGTTCCGCGCGCTACAGTCTAGCAGTTTCTGGAATGCTCTGCGGTTTTTACCAATAGGAGCAGAGCTCAGCTGGTTTTAACCAATCATAGTACAGTATAAGGGTGGGTCTATGTCTTGCTCATTTGCTCAGCGGAAATCTCTGGAAGACTGTGGAAATCTCTAGAAGACTGTGGAAAATCCTTGAGTTATCTCAGTGTTCATGCGTCCATATACAGTCTATGGTCCATATGCGTTTATGGGTCTCCACACAATCCATAAAGTTGTCTGTGATCGGACAGGTGGACTTTTTTGCACTTGATCACAGTTCTATTTCATTGCTCTACCTTAGCGATTCTGAAAGACGTGGCGAGCCTTTACAAGGATCTAAACGTTTGGTTCGTCATCATATTCATGTAATTTTTTTCAATAGAATCTGTTTGACTCAGATTACGTAGCCAAATTTCAAGAGTTCAGGAACATTCTGGCAACTTCGGAAGTTTCCGCTGTGTGTATGGGCGTTTCCATGAGTAGCCTATGCTACAGCACTCTGAGGTCAGCAGATTGAGCTACGATTTCACTGGGGCTGGGGCTGGCCGAGTGTTCCAGAATATGCTAGATATGGAGTGCAGATATATAAACTGGACGGCTTATCTCATTGACGGTTCAGTGAAATGATCCGAAGAGAAGGAGAGCAAATCAACACTGAGTTGAGGTCTGAACAAGCAAGAAGACATCACAGAATTATCTAATACGAGCAGATTTACCATTGGGACAACTTTCCAGGTGTGTTGTATTCAGGAACACTGTGTGACCATAGCGAGAACTAGCTGAAAATAGTGCATTGATGTATGCCAACCAGCTTTTCCTCATATTTGCTCCCAGAAGATTCTTTAAGTCTTCTGCATAGAAAAGGCCAGCACTATAATTTAATAGCTTTTGTTATCGGCTGTGAAATAGACCTAGACATTCTTCAACAGCCTTATAAACATGGGGAACCCATCTCCAGATGCCAAATATACATATAACACTACTATCAAATATGTATAGGTTATCTTGTGTGTTGTATTCAGGAACACTGTGTGACCATAGCGAGAACTAGCTGAAAATAGTGCATTGATGTAGACTGGCCTTTTCTATGCAGAAGACTTAAAGAATCTTCTGGGAGCAAATATGAGGAAAAGCTGGTTGGCATAAGACCTACTTCATACTTTACACAGATCGGAACATAGCTGAAAGTCGGGTTCAAATTTTGACAACATAGAGTCAAATGTATTTAGCCCACAGTGAGAATTTTGAATTATCCTCTATTATTACACCATAGGTAAAAATTGTGTCAGTCAAGAGTTTTTATAGTTTTCTCAAATTCTAACACGATGTAACTTAAAGTAACTAGTCATCCACAGACATTTCATGAAGATATCTATTTTTCTGCCCTATTTATCTGTAAGTCAGTGGGGATTTATGTTATTACAGTAAATAGCATGAAATTAAAAATTCAGCTTGGCAAACAAAATATTCAAAATCAGCACCCCCAAATTAGGTGAACTAGCCTGCTTACCTACTTTTCCTTAAATATGCCTTCAGCAGTTCGGCCTTTTGAAAGCTGTACTGATCTATAGTTTCAACTCAACAATTTCTCTCTCTCTCTCTGTGTGTGTGTGTGTGTGTGTGTGTGTGTACAGAAATCAAGATGTCATCAGCAAAAGGTGTGTCTATTGGAATTGACTTGGGTACCACCTACTCCTGTGTGGGTGTGTTCCAGCATGGAAAAGTGGAGATCATTGCCAACGACCAGGGAAACAGAACCACCCCGAGTTATGTGGCCTTCACCGACACAGAGAGACTGATTGGCGATGCGGCAAAGAACCAGGTGGCCATGAACCCCAACAACACTGTCTTTGATGCCAAGCGTCTGATTGGCCGAAAGTTTGATGAGCCCGTGGTGCAGTCTGACATGAAGCACTGGCCCTTTAATGTCATCAGTGATGGAGGAAAACCCAAAGTTCAAGTGGAGTACAAAGGAGAGAACAAAACATTTTACCCAGAAGAGATCTCTTCCATGGTCCTGGTCAAGATGAAGGAGATTGCTGAGGCCTACCTGGGACAGAAAGTAACCAATGCCGTCATCACTGTTCCTGCCTACTTCAATGACTCCCAACGCCAGGCCACCAAAGATGCTGGAGTGATTGCTGGACTGAACGTGCTTAGGATCATCAATGAGCCCACAGCAGCAGCTATTGCTTACGGGCTGGACAAAGGCAAGAGTGGTGAACGTAATGTCCTGATCTTTGACTTGGGCGGTGGCACCTTTGATGTTTCTATCCTAACTATAGAGGATGGCATCTTTGAGGTGAAAGCTACAGCTGGGGACACTCATCTAGGTGGAGAAGACTTTGATAATCGCATGGTCAATCACTTTGTTGAAGAGTTCAAGAGGAAGTTTAAGAAAGACATCAGCCAGAACAAGAGGGCACTGAGGAGGCTGCGCACAGCATGCGAGAGGGCCAAGAGAACACTCTCCTCCAGCACCCAGGCCAGCATTGAGATCGACTCTCTTTATGAAGGCATTGATTTCTACACCTCCATCACCAGAGCTCGCTTTGAGGAGATGAACTCCGACCTCTTTAGGGGGACCCTTGAGCCGGTGGAGAAAGCCCTGAGAGATGCCAAGCTGGATAAGTCTCAGATCCATGACATCGTCTTAGTGGGAGGTTCCACAAGAATCCCCAAAATCCAGAAGCAGCTGCAGGATTTCTTTAACGGAAGGGATCTGAACAAAGGCATTAACCCTGACGAGGCAGTGGCCTATGGTGCTGCAGTCCAGGCTGCCATTCTCATGGGTGACAAGTCCGAGAATGTCCAGGACCTACTGCTGCTGGATGTAGCCCCACTTTCTCTAGGTATTGAGACAGCTGGAGGAGTCATGACTGCTCTCATCAAGCGCAACACCACCATCCCCACCAAACAGACACAGACTTTCACCACCTACTCAGACAATCAGCCCGGGGTCCTGATCCAGGTGTATGAAGGAGAGAGGGCCATGACCAAGGACAACAACTTGCTGGGCAAGTTTGAACTGACCGGGATCCCCCCGGCCCCACGTGGTGTCCCCCAGATTGAGGTGACCTTTGATATTGACGCTAATGGAATCCTCAATGTATCGGCAGTGGACAAAAGCACTGGCAAAGAGAACAAGATAACCATCACAAATGACAAAGGCAGGTTGAGCAAGGAGGACATTGAGAAGATGGTACAGGATGCAGAGAAATACAAAGCAGAAGATGAAATTCAGAGGGAGAAGATTGCTGCCAAGAATTCCTTGGAGTCGTATGCATTCAACATGAAGAGCAGCGTCGAGGATGAGAACATGAAGGGCAAAATCAGTGAGGAGGACAAGAAGACAGTTGTTGAGAAGTGTAACCAGGCCATTTCCTGGCTGGAGAACAACCAGCTAGCGGACAAAGAGGAGTATGAGCACCAGCAGAAGGAGCTGGAGAAGGTGTGCAACCCCATCATCTCCAAACTGTACCAGGGGGGGATGCCAGGAGGAATGCCAGCAGGAGGCTGTGGTGCCCAGGCACGCAGTGGCCCAGGTGCCAGTTCACAGGGCCCCACCATTGAGGAGGTGGACTAAAATGGACTTTGGAATTCACATGTCAAAATGAAAATCAAATTGCACAGCAATGCAGTGCCAAAAATGCATCTTGACTTTCACCATAAACATGTTCATTTGATTGTTGAAAAACTGTATACTGCCTTTTACCCGGTTGTGATATTGGTGATGGGTTTTACTTGAAATAAGATATTAATATATTTTTTTATATGTATAAATACAATTTTTATTTTTATCATTCCCTCAGTTTGATACATTCTTTTTGTACATTCAACAATGATCCACATTAAAAGTAATTATGGTTTCGTTATGTTTTACTGTAAACACACAACATGAATTCATCTTCACTGGCATTGACAGTAACAATACAGAGTCTCTTGACCAGGGTCACTGACAGAAATGTAAAATATTTTTGGGCCCCCAAACATTGGTTATCATATTAAAATAGGTCTCTGGGATCCCCTGTCAGTGCCAGGCCCTTAGAATCAATCCTTGCTCTCAGTCTCAGTAGACATGCAACATAACACTGAACACATTACCAGCACTGAAATAAAAAAAAAAAACATAGACCTAGATTAGCTTGAACTAAATAGGAGTATTGTAATAGTATTTCCAACTCTAAGCTGTAAAAGCATAACATGTAGAGAACACGCTAAAAAGTGTCAAGTGGAGACATAAGAACAACATAATGGGCAGTGTTCCAGTCATTTGGGAATGTCCTATGTTATCTGTGGGAATGTTAATGTTCCTGGATAGTTTGTAGATTAGTTCAGTTTGCAGTTCTGCTGTCGCTCTCTTTACACTTTGATTCATACAATGATCTCTGGAGGGCGCTGTTTACTTAGTTTACTCTAAGCAGATGTAAATGAGGCTCATTTCAAACAACCAGTGAAAATTCCAATTTGATTTGGATTATTGTCAGATTACTAATGCCGCTTTAAAGAGATGGTTATAGACTATATATAAAGACTGGTTGAATATAGGAGATAGATAGATTTGTGGTAGCCAGGTGTAGGTCTTTCTTAACTTGTTGTGGCCACTCACATCAGGAAAGATTACTACGGCAAAACAATACTATTAAGTATCACTCTATATGATATGAACGACACATGTCGCATATAATGTTTATTAGATTATTTTTTTTAGAATTAATATTTTTTAATTAAATTATTATTTTTACATTTAAATTAATTACATTTAGAATTTGTCTGCAGGTCATTGATATCAACTAATAAACTAACCAATCATTCACAAAGTAGTAATGAAACATTCAACCAAATATGTCTGGTTTCAAATGAGGTCTTTTATTGCAGTTTCTGCTTTACTGATCATCTTCTTATGATACTAAGAGGTCTATTACATTATTTTATCATTATATCCTGTTTTGTCTGCCTCCGATCCTGCCTACATGGGGACATTAAGTGGTTATTTGACAAGCGTGCAGGGGTGAAAGTAAGCTGGTGCGGTCCGGTAAAAGACTCAGAGGCGTTATTACCGCCAAAATCTGATCGGCTATCTGGGAGTACTGAATGTGAGACCACTTTGAAATTCCTATTCCTAAATGCCTTTTCTCTTGCTATTTTTTGTCTATGCTTTCGTCCAGTATAGTCCTATATAGACGTCAAAATAGTTCTGTCTATTCTGTCTAAGGTGGCTGGAGCCAAAACGTTCAGCAGTGCTGGTTCAGGCTAGTGCTTTGAAATTCATATTTTTCTCTGCTAAATTGCTAGCAGGGTTCTCAACATGCAAATAACATCCAATATCACATGAAACTGATCGATCTAAGCTGTCCAAAGGTGTTAGTCCTCATTGCTGTAATGAATGGTTCAGAAGAATATTAACTTTGAATTTAAATCAAATACAAATATTTACATCAAATATTTACATTCTGCAGCTCTGGATGGACACCCATTTTTCTCAGTGCAACAGGTCACCATCTCTTTACACATGGCAAACAATATAGCTTATTACTGTAAGCACATAAGCACGAGAACATAACAGATTCATTGGTACAAAGCACCCATACAATTAGCCATTTCTGAGTAAAAGATTTTTTAAAGAAGTTTTTCATTTTTGATTATTTGTTAGCATCTTAGTAGCCTTTTAAATAATGCCAGCTCATAGGCTTATTTAGATGTTACCATCAAAAAAGAACATAATCATAGTCAATATATCCTGTAGTGTTGAAGGAATAGGGATTCAAAGAAAGCATGAATGGTTCAGATAAAAGCCCTTGATGAATGCTCTACAACTAATAGTATAAATTAACATATGATGAAAAGTTTTTGGCACGCTATGCACAGACTTCAACCTATTCAATGGTACTTTCACCTCTGTAAGCGTGCAACCCTGTTCAAATGGCTTGCAAGGCAATACCTCACTTCTTAGAAGGACAGAAGTGTGGCGTCTTCGTGTCTGAATGAATCTGAAAATTTGTAGTCCCCTTTTTAGAGCACTTTATGTGAAATGTAATCTGTGTTGTGTATATGTGTACATATGTGTGTGTGTGTGTGTGTGTCTGTCTGTCTGTGTGTCACACAAGCTTGAGAAAAGACACTAGTCCCAATCTGGTTACCATTTGGCCCATTTCCCCCTTTGTTGGTTGCTGCTCGTCTGAGCTCGGGGCTCATGATCACTGCCACATGCTCAGGAGGTCACCTGGGAGCAGAGGTCACAGGGTCAGGGCCAGGCTCAAACCATTGCTCTTCATATTGCTCAATTAAAGAACTGATCACACATGGCACCCACACAGACCCACAACAACTGAAAAGATTTGTTAGTCTAAAGCCTCAGATCCTGGAGCTGACCAAAAGTGCATTTTTCGAAATATGAAGCAGCACAACACGCGAAAGAGCAATGGCTTTTTCTCCCTCTTTTTTGATCACAAGAGGGCCTCAGTGAACTGTTAGAAAAGCTTGGCTGTACCGTGGAAACTCTGCTATTTAATTTTATCAGTAGTTCTGAGAAACTGATCAAGGGGTTATCAGATAAAGTTTCTTATGATATGAATAATGACTGCCCCTATTTTTCCACACTCCCCCTTGAAAAAGGAAAGCCTCTCTGGAAAACTTGATCATTTTGTTGGCTGGACAAATGTCATGACCACAATAACCCTTTAATTTAAAAATAATAAAAATATAACCGTTAATAAAAGAATACTCATTATAAGTAGGCCTAAATTGATTTAATATGTGAAATAGTCTCATTCCCAAGCTCTGATTTGGACTTGGACTTTTTTGGAATGTGATATTAGAGATGAATTGTGTTGTTATCACCTCAGCTTCTTTGATTCGTGTGAATGGGCAATGGACACATATATGTAAACAATAAACGAAGTCCAGTGATGACGAGAAGCAAGAGCGTCTTGGAAAAGGAGTCAGTGCCGTTGCCGGGACGACAGACATGACACAGCCAAGGTGGCTTTGTAGCAGAAACAATTCACTAAATGGTCTGACAAATACACTAATATAAGCAGAGCAAGTCCAGACACTTGAAAGAAAACTACTGCTGCTGGAAAGTCATGTGTCACCTTGTCAAGTTGTCAAGTTCAAACATGTTCATGCACTTGGAATAGAAATTTGGGTTTCATCACGACACAACACCGCAAGTTATTTTAACCAGGTCAGCATGCTGCATTGAACACAACTGGTGGTTGATTTAGAAAATAGGCATGATTGATGATTTCCTGTCATACTCAGTTAAAGATTTCAGTGTAATATGAAACCGAGTTTCTGTACTGTTATTTCTGTTTCTGAATAGGATGAACTCATATGGTTGAAATCCAACCGCTCACTTTGTCCTCCTCTTTTTCCCTGTTAACTCTCTATCTCTCTCTGTATATCTCTCTCTCTCTCTCTTTCTCCCTGTGCTGCAGTGGCCTTGAGCAGCAAAGTATTTCTTCTTATCAGTGACCCTCCTTAACAGGCTGGGAAACACTGGGGAAAGCTAAGTAAACATTCTGGCTTGAAAGAACTCATATGGCCCAGCCACAGCACCATATAACACTGAAGAGGTGCTGAGAGTTCTTAGTGTTATATAATATAGTATACTTCTTTTTAGAGCAAAGCTAGGCTTAGAGTGTTTCTCTCAAGCTGTTTAGTACATTGCTTTGTTCAGGCCTCTCATGTCATACCAAGCGTCCTACATGTCTGATGACAATTCTGTTAAAAATCTTCAGTCATTTCACCTTTTTTAGTGCAGAGCCTAGATCAAGACCAGCTTGTCAACACTATTTTAACCATTCTGTCATCAAAAAAGTTATGTTATGAAAATTATTTTTAAAATACTATTGGCCTGTCAGATGTGGGTATTGGGATATTGGCTATCAGGCACCCCACTGGCCGATTGATGACCTCAGCTATGACTTCAGGGTTTGCCCCTACATGTGTAGTGAGTTAAGTACTATGTCAAATTGGCTGATTCACTCCGTACATCCATGGTTAAAATTACACTGAAATATGAGTCAGCACATCCTTGACCAACATGTGGCAGATGGGTTGATGAAATCGCCATAACAAGCATCCACCACCACCTATAAGTCACTGCCCCAGCTGGTGACACTTGCTGCTGTAATCATCACTCACAGGGAAGTGGCATTAATATGGAACTTTTTGTTTACTGTGCTTGAGCTGAGTGGCATAGCATTCACATTTCACACTCAGGCTAAAATAAGACAGGATTCGTTTTGGCTGTTGGTCCTCTGGCCTGGGACTGCATCTCCCAGTGTTGTATAAAGTACCCAAAAGTCCCACTGGAGTAAAAGTACAGATACCCTACTAGAAATTGCTTTGGTGGAAGGTCAAGTCACCCACTAGCATGTTACTCAAGTAAAGAGTATAAAAGTATACTCTATAATTAAATGTTCTTAAGTAATTAAGTAAAAGTATAGATACTCCCAAAACATACTTAAGTACTGTAGTGAAGTATTTTTACTTAGTTACCATACATCTCTGGCATCTCCTGTAAGGCCAAGGCTGAAACTGAGTGCACTGGATGCAGTGGGGAAGAGGAGGAGGAAGATGAGGAGGAGGAGGAGGAGTGAGGACAGGAAATGAGGTATATCCATTATCTGCCGGCGTGTGGGAACTCATGGCCCAGGGGTGTTGTGCTGATTGAATTAGGGACGAGGTGCGCAGACCAAGCAGCTCCACACTCTCTCACATGCATTCATACACACACACACACACTCACACACACACACAGCCATTCATCCATCCCACCCCGGAGGTCTGCTGGAATGATTCTGTGCGCACAAACATCTGTATGTGCTCTCACTATAGGAACCCCAAAGCATGGAGATTCCATCTGTAGGCCTTGAAAGAAAAGGAAGAAAGAAGGAGAGAGAGAGAGGGAGGGAGGGTAGGAACCAAATGCAGCTGAGAGGAATCTGGAATCCTGGAGAATGGAATGGAATGGTGTAAACGAATGGTCCCAAGGAGTCAGAAAGGAGAGGAGGTTGAGCGTCTGTCTCAGGAGATACATGCATAACTTTTGCCACCGTCCCACCTCAGTCTGGGCTAAATGGGTGGGCCTTTGACAGGCTGAACAGATATTAACAGAGAGCCCTGCTGGAGAGGCTAAGACTATTTGTCAGTGAGGATAAAATCTTTATCTGAAATCAAATCGGGACCATTTTCTCGACCTCTCCTTTTAGGGTGGAGTGCTTTAGGGACGTGATTTATTAGTTACAGCAAGCCAGACATTTTTTCCTTCCCTGCCTCAGAGAGATGTAATCGAATCCCGTCTGCGCGACTATCTCATCAGTTTGGGTCGTATCCAGCCCAATCAAAGCCTGTAGACCGCTGGTTTGATCCGGTCCCGTCGGGCCGTGATTGCAGACATGCTTGTGGGGTGAGTTAGGCTATTTTAAATGGGAGCGGTTTCACATAAAAAATACACTGACAGGCGAGTCTTCACCTCTCTTAAGTTAAAACGGTTCCATGTGGAGAAGCAGTTCCGAGACCCAGTTATTTTCTGTTAAATGGCAGCTGGGTCATGCATGCAGCAAGAAGTCCGATTTAAAAACCTCGTACAATTGAACAATTGTCTTAAAACAAGGGCTGTGGTCATTTGATTTGCAATTGACAGCTCATTCGGGTTCAAACACGCCAACACCCCAAGACATATATTCTGACATAAAAAATGACTGTTTGTTACATACTGTATTGCACAGACATCATGGACAGATTCACCCACACTCAGTGTATCTTAAAGAGATACCACAGCACTAATTGTTTTTATTAAGTGTTTTAATGAAGTGTGTTTGGTGATGTAATTCAGAAACACAAAAAAGGCGATCAGTGATGACAGCACTGAACTCCTGAGTCAGCAACACAAGCTTGCTCCCATAATCTACAATTAAGCATCACAGCCAGAGAAAGACGTGACATCCCATGCAAGTAACATGGTGAGACATAAAAATAGACCCAGTTTTAGTCATTGTGTCACAATGTGCTTCCCTTGAGGTGATGAAGTAACAGAATCGGAGGGAGTTCATGAGAATCTCATCACTCTCCCTTCTTCTCATCTCCTCCCACTGTGAATAACAGGCTTGTCCCATGCCCATTATATTGGGGACCATGTCAGGGGTTGACCAAAATTTATGTTTGAGAACGTTGTGAATCCAGCGAGAGCTTCACTGCATGTGCTGAAGTGATGTTTTTGTTTCCTCGAGCCTGCCTCAACAGATACTACCCCCAGGCTCTGGTGCAGATTCATTCTAGTTCTGTGTAGTGAAAGTAATTCCTCTGGAAGGAGGCTCAGCTATAAACCAGCTCTGACAGTTTTTCCTCATGCAAACATCTAGCACCTCCTGGTTGGGATAAGCGGCTCTCAGTGTGAAACAGAGCACCTCTCTGCGCAGAAGATATTAAAAAGCTCGGTGCTTTAACTTTGAGCCAATCCAATTATGAGTGTGGTCAGTTTCCATTGGATTTGGCCACCTTTCTTCATAAAACATAATCGCACTATTCACGTAAAAAAAAAAAGAAAACAGAAGACTGCTCCATGACGCATAGTGCTAAACGGTTTCCCTTTGACATGCCAGTTCGCTCCATTTTTACAAGGCCAATATTGTTAAATGACGCTCCAGACAATTATTTCAGGGCGGAGGACAGATGAAGCCAACGGCGTAATGATTTTCTTTTTTATAGTAGCCTCTAGCCTACTTCCAACTACCTGGCACTGATACGAGGGCTCTGAGTCTCAGCAAGCTGTACGATATAGAATTAGGTCTCTTTGCAACAGCAGTTAGGGGGTGTTAATCTAAACATTAACTGTGCGTGGCTAACAATTAATCTCTTCACTTTTAAACTGTTGTAAGTCCATTACTCAGAGACTGGACAGCACTGAACATACTGATAGGATGTGGTAGTAATGTTTTCAAGGAGAATGTGTGAATCCAGTGTGAATTAATCCATAGCCGCATTGTTTGAGGTCACTAAGTGCTGTGGGTAGGAAAAAGAACAAGAGTAGTTGATGCACATAAGACTGACTAGCGAAACAGCCGCTAACGCTAAGTGAATGGAACACATAAACTCACTCTCAGTCTCAATTTCTTATGCTCCATTCAACTAATCTTAATTAGGTTTGCTATTCAGTCTATGTTGTATCTTGTTCTTTTTCCTATAGACAACCTTCAGTTACCTTAAACAGCATGGCTATGAATTGAATCTCTCCTTTCAAGGTGCCCTGCCACACAAAACCTGGTTTATACAAGTTTGAGTTACGGTGCATGTGAAAATGAAATACTATCTTCACTGTCTGCAATAGCCGATGGAAAGAAATGAAAGGAGAAATCAGGCCAATTGGAAAGGTTGATCAAGTTTACGCAAGATAGACCAAGCTTGAGCCATTGGCATTGAATTTCTGGAGAAGTCCCTTATTATTTCTGTGTCCAGAGCATTTCGATAAGAATGACTTGTCAACTTTGGCAAAAGCCTATGGCCTTTGTAAGTTTTAACCAAGGTTGTAACAGTAACCTTGCGATAACAAAGCAGTAATTTGGTTATGCTGACTAGTGTGAACCCATACACATTACAAGCTTACCGTTGCAAAGTTTACAGCCTCCAAGCAATTGGTGGACTTTCAGTCCACACTTTTAGTTCTTCATCCCCTGCAATTCTGATATTATTTATATTCACTTAACATGCCCTGCAATGCTGATATGCTAAAGCAGCAAATCAGAGCATAGCTCATTATCGTTATTATATATATATATATATATATATATATATATATATATAATATAATATAAATATAAAATATATATAAATATATATAAATATAATTTTTTTAATAGGTTGCATATAGCATTGTTAAAGTCATAAAGTTACTTACCATCTTTGGAGACCTCAGAGAAGAATTTGAAATACCATATAGATGTATAGCAGGGCACTTTTAAGGTATAAAGCAAGGTAAGATTATTTTTTTCTCACATTCTCTTGGAGGACCAGAGTGAAAACAACCATCCAGCCACCCCCTGCTGTCTTACCATGGAAACCCAGCTGGAGCCTGAGCTATGAAATCAGTCTAACTGTGGCTGCGCTGACCTCCTCAGGCCCGTACCCATGTTTATACGGTCATCTTTTGCCCAAACACTCGTAATTATTGATTTACAGCCCTGCTGCTCTTCGGGCAGGGGCCATGGACCACGATGGGGAAGGGGCACAGGGGTCAAAACTGCCTGGGTTGTGACCACCAGGGAGTCAGCTTTGACCCCAGGCCTCTGCCGTTCAGCACATTACAATTACAACCCCAATCCCAACCAATCAAGAGTGACATGTGACTCCCTGTGGTTCCGTCACTGTAAACTGTACCTAAGTATTATGTGCTCAGAGTTTGACATAAGCGATTACTTTCTGTTCTTAGGGCTGAAGAAGCCCTGTTTCCCTTCGCTCTCCAACAAGGCCTTTGGGGTTCTTTTAAAACCACTATGTTCACAAATCAAATTTGTCAGTAGGGCACAGTTTCCGTCTCTGATATATAGCTTCCCCTTTGGCTACCACAATTCCCTTGTGAAACTTGTATTAATTACCACTTGCCATGTCTGCTTTTAATTCATGGTAAGTATGACTGGCTTAGATGAGAATAACTATTCTTTCTTTGATACTATTTTTTGCCAGTACGCCTGACAGCTTAGCACCAACCCATGGATATTTTAATGTACAAAGATACATGAACTCATTTAGTGAGAATCTGTTATCTGTCACATTACATCTAAAAGAAACTGTTGCAGATTATTTAACTGCATTTATTGAGGATTAGGACGGTATGGCTCAGAGACAAGCATTTGCGGTCGGGTAGTTTGTTTGGAAAAAGAGCAGCCATGACGTCAGATTGACGCCAAAGATGCTATGTTTTTTTTCCCTCACAGAATTGGGTGGTGGAGGATGGTTAGAAGTGATTTGGTTTACTTTTCTCATTTAGGGGCAAAGTAATCCCTCAGATCTCTCGTGGATAATGATTCTCTTCAAACAAATGATCCAAGAGGAGCTATGTCTCAATCTGGCAATGCCACAAATGACATCAGTGTTACAGGGAGACTATTTCTATCTAAATAGACAAACAAATTATTCCCTCTCCAAGCATCGCCTCCTCTGTGTGAGAGTGCCGGTTAAGCTAAAGCACAGTCTAAAGCAGTGTTTCTCAACCGTTTTTCCAGTTGTGGCACCCTTTACATGAAAAAAGGCACCCCAATCTTTTTTCATGTAAATTATCATTACAATATACATTTCTGAACACAAACAAATGTGTAAGGTATGTACCATACTACTGCTACTAGGCAACTACTCATGCACTCACTCTCACTCACACACACACACACACACACACACACACACACACACACACACACATAGGAGTGTGACTTACACTCATTGAGAGACTTGGGCCTGGGAGGATGCACACAACTGCCCTATTCTCACAGGAATGGATGGTAAACACACACGTAGCTCCTGGTCCACAGCTCTCAGGCGCTCTCTGTACTTGTTTTTGATGTATGTTAAGCTTGAGAAGCTCAGTTCACACAAATACGTTGTGGAAAAGGGTAACAGTATGTCAACGGCGCTACTTGACAAATTCGGGTATTCCTTTTCCAAAGATATCCAAATCTGATCCAAGGTCACATCTTGAAATTTCATCCTTAGTGTACAATCTTCTGTCACCTCTGCCAGTTGCTCCTGTGCCTGCACTGGCAGATCTGCT
>PYXC01001714.1:3150000-3185000 GCA_015244755.2 Tenualosa ilisha | reverse complement strand
GCGGAGCCAGAGTTCAGCGAGAGGACGAGAGAGAGGGGAGAACAGGAGAAGAGGGTTTGAGAGAGAGAAAGAGAGAATGGGAAGAGAGTGGGAACGGAGATGAAGGGGATGAAAAACTGTCGGAGGGAAAGTTAATGATTCAAAGTGTGTGTGTGTGTGTGTGTGTGTGTGTGTGTGTGTGTGTGTGGTGGAGGCGGGGTGTTTATGTGTGTATGTATGTGAGGTTTACTCGTTATGGATTAAAGATTCTGTGTGTGGACCGAAAGTCACTAAGAGAGGGATCATAAGGCAGATGAACGAGTGGGAACAGAGGAAGAGAGTTACTCCACCTTTCTCCAGAGGGAGCTGTGCTGTGGGAAGGATGGATGATTCATAAGTGAGATTCCCCACCTTTCAACACAATTTCTGAAGCCTTCGTTGTCCCATGAATTTCACATCCACATTACACCAACCCACATGGGTTCAGTTGGATGTTAAGTGGTTGATTGGTGCAGTTTTATGTCATAGTGATTTTAGTCTGAAAGGAATAAAACAGAAGATCTAATTGGATAAAAAGCATGTTTATGGCATCTTCCCATAAAGTGCATTTGTAAAAAGATTGTGTGTTTTTGTGTTGGTCTCAATAGCGTTATGAAAGGCTGGTAAAAATCATTAGCCCCAGATCACATTTTAGCATGTTTAGAATGAAACCATCTGCCTTCATTTAGGCTGCGTTTAATTTTGGGATAAAAGCGCTCGCTAAGCAACTCAATGTGCACGGTTGTCAGCGAGATTGTTTTATTACTCCTTATCTCTCAGACTCCTTGTCTCGTGGTGTCGTGCTGAGTCAGGAAGTGAGTTTAGTTTGCACACGAGGGTGCAGGGTGGAGGTGAGGGCGGGGTGCGTTGCAGGCAGGAAGGCCTTTTGAGGACAGACAGGAACCACTGCTCTCTAATTGGATCTATATGAGTCTCTTTTTGAGGGTGCCAGTGTAGCACTATGACACATTCACACACACACACACACACACACACACACACACACACACAACACATCTCTCTCTCTCACACAACACACACACACCCACACACACACACACACAACACTCTCTCTCTCTCTCTCTCTCTCTCTCACAACACACACACACACACACACACACAACACTCTCTCTCTCTCTCTCACACACACACACACACAACACTCTCTCTCTCTCTCTCTCTCACACACACACACACACACACACAACACTTTCTCTCTCTCTCTCCACACACACACACACACACACACACAACACTCTCTCTCTCTCACAACACACACACACAACACATCTCTCTCTCTCTCTCTCTCTCACAACACACACACACAACACATCTCTCTCTCTCACACACACACACACAACACTCTCTCTCTCTCTCTCACAACACACACACACAACACATCTCTCTCTCTCTCACAACACACACACACAACACATCTCTCTCTCTCTCTCACCACACACACACACACACACACACACAACACTCTCTCTCTCTCACACACACACACACACACACACAACACATCTCTCTCTCTCTCACACACACACACACACACAACACATCTCTCTCTCTCACACACACACAACACATCTCTCTCTCTCTCTCTCTCACACACACACACACACACACAACACTCTCTCTCTCTCTCTCACACACACACACACAACACTCTCTCTCTCTCTCACACACACACACACACAACACATCTCTCTCTCTCTCTCACACACACACACACAACACATTTCTCTCTCTCTCTCACACAACACACACACACAACACATCTCTCTCTCACACACACACACACACACACAACACATCTCTCTCTCTCTCTCTCTCTCACACACACACACACTCACACTTTCTCTCTCTCTGTCTCTCTCTCTCTCTCACACACACACACACTCACACTCTGTCTCTCTCTCTCTCTCTCAGACACACATACACACACACACACACACTTACTCTCTCTCTCTCTCTCTCTCTCTCTCTCTCAGACACACACATACACACACACACACTTACACACTCTCTCTCTCTCTCTCTCTCTCAGACACACATACAGACACACACACACACAAACACAAAATCACTCATCTGGCATCCATATTGTATGCAGTACCATAGAGTAGAAATTGTGCAATTGTGCATGTGGGGATTTCTGAAAAAAAAAGCAAGCGTATGGGAGTTTTATGAGGCGGGGGGGCTAAGTATGTGTTAGTGTGATTAGCCTGCTCTCTGTTTGAGTGAGCTGCCATTTCTCACATCTGCAACTGCAGTAAAGGAGGGGGCGGGGGGATGGGGGTCGGGGTGCACTCACTGAAACCTTTATGTGGGTCCATACCACAGTACATAGAAGCCCACAACTGAATGATGGATGCTTACCAGACTGATACGAGGCCTTCCAGCCCATGAGGTTTTGGTGCAGAGTTTGGAAAAGGCATTGAATTAAAACCTGTTTCCTATTTTGTTTTGTGACTGCTTCAACGTCATAAGCTAAATTTAGTACACTGTAAAAGTTCAAGCTGGCAAAATACTCCATGGCATAAACAATGTAATGTGTAAGTTCTGCCATTATGCTACTATATTCAGTTTGCATTTATTAATGAAGAGAACAATAAATTTGTTTGTTTGTGGTCATTATACAATTCAATGTCTTGTCAAAGGTCAAAGGTCATGACCCTCCACCTCCAGGCCATAAAAAGGGATCCGGACGGAGGTCGGAATAGCAACAGCATGTTAAAAAGGTGTCGACGCTGACACCTCGGCCCCCGGATATGGCACTTTGCGTCAGAAAGCATCAGAGGCTCCCCTGATGTTTATGCTTCTAAAGCAGTGTGTTTTTTCCCCTCCGGTAACCAGAGACATGACACTGATGAAGAGAGTTAGAGAGAGAGTGTTGGGGGGGGGGGGGGGGGGGAATGAAGAGGAATAGACCAAGAAAAGGCCATGTGGAAAATCAGTGCAGGGCTGCATCTGATTGGAATCAGCCCAGCTTCAGTTCATTTTGTTTCTCTTTCCTCGCCAGTCAGTCAGTCTTAATTCCTCAGGCCGCTTATTGGGCGAGTATAAATAGAAGCCCGTGGAGGGCAGGAACTAAAGACGGGCCGCTGGGTCGGTGGGGTTGCTCCTGCTCACCATGCCAGCTGCTGAAAGCCAACACCGGTGAGAAAGCGCTGCTCCAAGCAAGCACCGCCTCGCAATCACCGTTCCTACGTCAGTTAGGCCCATTTTAATACTTCTTCTTTTTTTGGTTTTAAATGGTGGTATTTTTAGCGGAGCTCCCAAGATAAACGTTTTAGGGGCTCCATAACCTTTCACCTCTGTTCTTTCCCTGTCCTGTACCCCACACTCTAAGCCACCCCCCCCAAACACACACAAAAATGTTCCATCCAACAGCAACAACACAGCGCCCCCATCCCCATCCCCACCCGCAACCGCCAAATAGCCACGTTGTCCATATGTCTTGCAGCAGGAGCCTCACCGCTAGCCCCTTAGCCCCAGGCCTTCGCCCCCACACATGCTAATACTAGCTCATCCATCCATGTCTCTCTCCCTCTTGCGTGCCAATTGCTCAATTTTGCTCCTCACTCTCTCAGTCCTGGGAGGATGGAAACAGGAGTCGATTTCCTGGCGGCTTGGTGAAACAGGGCCAGACTTCTGCTAGGGTTTAGACAAAGAGCCCCTCAGTCCTCTGGACAGAATATGTGTATTTTTTTTAATTAATCAAATCAAAATAACCTGTGGAGAGCTAGCAGCTGTAGCTCCTCAATGAACCCAGGTATGCCTAGGGGCTCCAAACCTAAGAAAGACTTATTGCTCTCATATTTTTATGTTGCTCTAAATTTGTTGGTTTGTTTTAAAATGAAATGCTCATCCTTGCCATGTTCTTTTGGAAATGCCCTTCCATTTTCCAAGTTAACATGTCACACTGTTTTGTCCCTGCTGTGAATGTGGTCCCCAGATCCTCCGCACACACACACACACACACACAAACACACACACAGAACCTCTATAACTCGGCTACTGCTTCTGTGTGAAGGGTGAACTCCAGAAGGAAAGAGCCCTTAACCTGGGCTTGGCCCAGTAGACACACAAACACATCCACAGATTACATTAAACAACGGAAGCCTAAGACTCATCTGCAGACTATAACTTTTGCAAACAAATGATGGATGAGCCTGCTGCCCCTTGCACCTCCAGCAGCTGGCTTTCCCCTATTGCTGCATTGCTTTTCAAAGGACATGTGCAAATCCAAAACCACACACCGTAAATTCACACCACAGACTGCTAACCTAAAGCACTGCATTCAAACAATGCTATCTTTTTGAAAAACCACAATAGTATAAATCACAGGGTCTGACTCAACTGGCTTGTTTGTTCAGTCATTTAAAGGGACACAATGGTTTAGTGGGCTCCTCTGTAGTATAGAAGCTTGTAGTGTTATTACATGTGATGCCCCCAATCCCCGCTTTTCTTACGTGATACAGATCATAACCCCACTTCATAGTCTGATACAAGTTTCCTGGTTGTGGTGTCCTATCAAGTGGTTGTGCTCAGTAGTGGTTACCCTGTCAAGTGATACTAGACTCTAGACACTAGATACTAGCCTAGTGTTCTAGAACATGTCAAACTGACTGTCAAAACTCTCCTGTTTTGCTGGTGCTAGAAAATGTGCCTCTCATGATTTTCCACACTGACCCAGTCACCACCCACGATGGTTATTCATCTGACCCAGTCACCAATCATTAGGTGGGTCACACTGGGCGACTGGTTCAGATCCTTTCAATGTGGATTGGAATATTGTGTTTACGTGCATGTCAACACCAATGAGTAAACACAACGCTTTTGAAAAAGTTTTGTATCTGTCAAACTGTATCTAAGTTCAGATATGCCTGATACGATTATGTGTACCACTTGTCATTAGCTTTTAATAGCATGATCGTGAACTGTGGCTGTTTTCTGGAAGGCAGTGATACACTTCAACATTATATGTTCTTAATCTTTTTTTTGATTTACAAAGTACATATATTCCTCAGTCATTAATTAATGTGTTTAATCAGTCCATGCTGGGAAGTGCTTTGTTAACTGATAACGCATGGCCGTAGTTCTCTGCCACTCAAACGTTCCTTCCTTACAAGTGATGAAGTTATTACCAATCATCACCAGCAGCAACAGCAGCTAAATCCGGAGGTACAGTGGGCCAATCACTGAAGTTCATCCAGAGGCCAGAGTGAATAATGTGCTCACAAACTTCAGTCACAGGATGATCTGCTTTTGCTGTTAATACGAGCCCCCGTCCTTCACTCTCTTTCTGGTTGCAGTTGTGCTGGTGACACATGCTTGTGTTGAGCAGGGCAGCCTTTTGGTGCAAACTTGATAGCAGTATTGTTTATGTTTGCCTGGGAGTGTTTACGCTTGTGTGACGTCACAGAGTTCTCGGAGAACTCCGTGAGCATCTCCGAGTCTTTGTTTCCCCAATCGACTCTGGTCCCCCGTTCCCGCTCTCTTTCCCCTCTTCCTGCTCTTTCGTCGAGCACATCCCTCCATCGCTCTCACTCGCTCTCTCTGTCTGGCTTCTATCCAGGAGGGCCGTGGGAAGATTCTCAAAAAAAAATGACAACTGAAAACAACCAGGAAAAAAAAGTCATTCTGGATAAGCCATTGATGCTATATTTATCCAAACTGGAGTGAATGGCCAAAGAGGGACCTGGGCTCAGGCCTCTCCCCTTTCTCCCCCTTTTTACACCCTTGGGGGTCAGTGGGACGCCCCCTCCCCAACTTTTCACATTACCACACTTTCGAGGCGTTTATTTTTAGACCCGGGTGCATGGGACTCAAGAGCAGTTGAACATATCGCACATAAACATTTCAGTACCAAGGGATGAAATTAGCCAAATCGTGATCTTGGATACACTTATGGGAAGGCCATATGTGTGAACTTGTTTGACGTCACATGGTTTGTATGTGAATCCCTGTTGCTTCCTTCTGATAGAGGAAACAGGGTGAAAGTGTTATCACACTGCCTACTCATCACATGTGTTTATGAAAACCTAAACCATTTTCCATAACACAGAGAGAATGAGAACAAGCACAATGAATCCACAGTGACCCATGAAATTCAAAAGTTTAGTTGTTAAAATTAAACCAAAAAAAGAGTCAACACCAAGCCTCAACATATTGCATAGAACATTTATTGTTTCTGTGTCTATCACAGACCTGAAATAGCGATATGATTTGTTCACAATGTTAACAAAAATATCAAAGTAGCTTTTTTTCTCTGTTGTCCTTTAACTTGTGGCACCAGACCTTGAATTCACTTCTTTCATTTAAGCTATCCTTTCTCCATGAGGGTTTTCAGGGCTGTTAGTTAGCATGCTATATGATGGATATTATTAGATAGTTATAAATGATTGATTTATGTTATAATTATTTATTATGTTATTATTTATACAGTATAAAGCTTTCCTCTATCAGCCTTTTCTTTCTGTCTTTCTTTCTTTTTGATCCCTTCCTTCCTTTCTTTCTTCCCTGGTAATGCAATAGAAGGTTTGGAATGTCAGGTTTTTCCAAATTTGAGCGTCATCTTGAGAAGATTTTTCATAGGAGGCCACACAAGTGATCTGTTCTCTTTTATTAACCATATCGTATTAATAAAAATGTTCTGAGAATGACACTGACTGTCTGCTTAGGGCCGTTTGTTCAGATCAGGCCCTGTGCATAGCTGACAGATAAAGGCTCATGGTCCTTAAATCACAGCAGCTCTCTGCAGCCTTTGTTGCTACAGCTGCACTGAAAGAACTCAAATAGGTCAGAACTTCCAGAGCGTGATGTCATCTTAAATGGCCAAGTAATCAGCGATGATAGAGTGAGCGGAAAAGAGCAGGAGATTGAAGGAAAGCAGGAGAGTAAAATAAAATTTGTGTGTATGCGTGGGTGTGGGGGGGGGGGGGGGTTGTGAAATGTGAAAGGTAGAATGAAAAGAGACCGGGAGAAAGATATGTGGCTTGTGGAGCTTAGTGGGGGAAAAACTAGCGTTACTGTTTCCAATTACGAACAGGAGTGGGCGAGAGAGGAAATGAGAGAATGAAACGCTCAGTTTGCCCACAGATTCTCTCTCTCTCTCTCTCTCTTCTCCCCCCCAAAGCTGTTTCTCCATTCCTCCGCAAGGCCACAGTCCCCCTGCTCACCAGGAGGAGGCAAGATGGATGGATGGGAGGAAGAGGGCTGGGTGGAGTGAATGAGACGACCGTGTGTTTAAGTTGTATCCAAGTCAAACGGCTGGACAGAAAAAAAAAGAGAGACAGAGGAATAAAGAGGGAGAGGGAAAAGGTCAGTTAAGGAGAGGAAGAAAAAGAGAGGAAGAGAAGATAAGAGGAGAAAAAGAAAGAAAGGAGAAAAGGTAGGGGTGGTGGAAAGAGAGAGAGAGAGAGAAAGGTTAAAGAAAAAGAGCACATGGAGAATGGTAAGAGGAGGAACACAATAGAGACTTGCCTCTGGAACTTTGGCAGCCAAGAGTGTGTCAGACACTCCATACTTTGGCAAGAGTGCCGGGGCCCTCGGAGAGTTCCTATTGGCTGTATGGAGTTGACACAGTGTTGCCTCAGCAGGGCAGCGAAAGGCTGAGCCGGGTGGGTGGGGGGTGGGTCAGCGTGTGTGTGTGTGTGTGTGTGTGTGTGTTGGGGGGGGGGGGGGTGGTGCATGATGGGAGGTGTGAGCGAGTGGTCCACTGCGGCCAGAAGCCAGAGAGTTGTTGAAAGAAGAGTCATGCACACTCTCTGTTTCTCTCTGCAGGGGCTACATGCAGGACGGCATATATACAGACACACACTCACTATAAGTCTGTCTTGCCGTCTGTCTCTCGTTTTCTTGCTCCCTTTTGTTGTCTTTCAGACGCCAACACACACACACGCACGCACACACACACACACACACACACACATGCACATACACACACGCACCAAAATAAAAAAAAAACTTTTGGATCTGCCTGAGCATCGAGACTTCCAAACACATACCATCCACCCACACACCTAGTTATGTGTCAACATACACAGCATACACACACACACACGCACACACACACACACACACTCACACACACATACGCAGAATGTCCACATCATCACATTACTCCTCCACCACCACTACCTATGGTCATCCATAAACACACACTCACCCCAAGCACTGTGGCCCCCTTCAGTTCCCCATTACTGGACTGCTCTCTCTCTCTCTCTCCCTCTCTCTCTCTTTCTCTCTCTCCACGGCTCCTCATCTGGAACAATATTGACCCTGGGCGTCCTGCCTGTCTGATGGATGAGTGTGGACGTGAGGGAGGGGATGGGGCTGAGGGGGTTTCCAGCAGACCAGCGCACCTACGCCCCTGACCGGCTGCTGCCCTGACACCAGCGCCAGCCACAGAAAGAGAGAGAGAGAGAGGGAGAGAGGGAGGATTGATGAAGGAGATTGTCCATATACACTCAGTCATGCACACTTTGAAAGCTTGCCACACAGACACACAGACACACACACACACACACACACACACACACACACACACACACACACACACAGACACAGACACACTAACACATATTTTTACACACACATAGGAATGTGTGTAAACACAGATGTGCATGAGAATATATGCACATATGAAACATACAATATTTTATTTCTTCTACTCTCTAACCTTACCACCCCCCTCCTCCCAACACACACACTCACACACAGACACACACACACACATGCACACACACACACACACACACACACACACACACACACACACATACAATATGAGGACTTGATAAGGAAAGCAAGTGCTGCTGAAGAGACTGTACTGTAGCTTCAGCTATAATTCAGTCACTGGCCACAAGGGGCCACTGTTTTTCATCTTGGACAAAAATGCAAATCAGATCACTTTTCCACAAAACAAAACGATGATCATAACTAATCATGTATATGCTGCGTACACTGTGAAGGTGACAGCACTTCTGGACAGTCCCAACCATTTTTCAGCATACTTAATGTCATAAACAGCAGTTGTGCAGCCTCGCTGTCAAGTACGCTCTTCAAACCTGGACAAATAGCCAAAACAATGCAAGGGAATGAGGCTGTAATATTTTAAGTGTTTTAAACATGACAGCAAGTGTCAAGGCATTACAGTTTTTGCATAATACTGCCTTTCTGAAAGTCCTCCATGGACCTGCCTTGGACCATCCTTATTACCTCCACCAAGGAGGTCACGTTTTCGCCGGCGTTTGTCTGTCTGTTTGTCTGTCTGTGAACAAAATAACTCAAAAAGTACCACATAGATTTGGATGAAATTTTAGGGCAATGTGGGTATTATTACATTTTGGTGAAAACCCATCTGGTATTTGTATTGCGTCAGTGACCCCATGTAGCCTTGGTGGAGGTCTGCGCTCTCCAAGTTCTTTTCTAATTTAGAGGGGTGGTGCTTATCTCAACACTAAATAGTTTACTACAACATGTCCTCCCTGGTCCAGTGGCCTTGAATCAATAGCATCCTCAGTGTGAGGAAAAATCTGGAGTTCTTTGAGGCTGCTGAGTGAGTGAGTATGACAGCATTTGGCACAACGTAGACTGAATTTAGTGTTAGCTGCCATTTTGCTATTTGGTCTATGGTGTATCAAATGCTGTTGTTCTCATACCAACTGACAATACTCAGCAACACTGTATCACTCTGGATAATCCCTTTAACTGAACACATTTGCTTCCCTCGTCTGCTCACTAAGCCACAGTTCTTGATTTCACATTTGATTGCATGATATGTTTTATATTGCCCAGTGAAACCACATAAAAACCCTGCAGTGGTCGTGTCCAAATAGAGCAGCCTTACAAAAGGCAAAACAAATACTGGGTGTGCTGAACCGAAACTTGCACCTCCCTACAGAGTAGCCCATTAGAATGGAATGTTTGAAATCAGGAATCATTCAGTGGTGTTCTATGCGTTTCATGAGGATATTTGTGAACAGTTGATTTGGAAATGCTTTCCATCTGATGTCAACCTTAAGTGTTTGGTGACTGACAGAATGCTTTGGACCTGCCAAGAGTGAAATTCCATTGATTGAAATAGCCTACACTCCCATCATCACCACCAAGTTCAAAAAACCTGACAAAGTGGCCTTTATTTTTATGCTTCCCTAGAGATTCCTCCATATGCAGTGAATGAAAATGACAGATGTAATTGGTTATACAATGATAATGATGATGATGATGATGGTGATGATGATGATGACAAACTTTGCCCTACCAACAATATGGAGCTTCCTGTTTCAGGGCAGGGGCAGCTCTGCCAAATGAAATCACTTATGGTTCTGTCCTGGTTCAATTGGTTCTCGATGGCGGCAAAAAGAATTTGTCTCTCTTTTTCTGCCTACAGGACAATAAATAGATAAATAAATAAATTCATATCCTAGATTGAAGAGCAAGGAGACAGTATTGTGTCAAGAGAGCTATGCTAGCTTGATTAGCTGCCGCTATCCTCCCTGCCTATGGAGGCTATATAAATCAGCATGCAACAGGGGCCTCTTCAGAGAGAGACACTGGAGAGTCAGCCACATGTTTGTTCAGTTTTGTGTTTGACTTCACTTGTGGACATTGCCCAACACATTGCCCATTCTTGCATACAGCTCTTGTGATTTTACTTAGAGTAACATGGCCTTGGACTTGCAGATTTCCATGCTCTGTTCATTCTCTTTTTACCAACTGGTCTCTGGCCAAGTGTTTTCAGCGGTAAAAACATCTGAGTTTGCATGTTTTCTGACAGGACATCTGAGCCAGCGCAGATAGTATGGTACCATGTGTAATTTTCCATCCATTTAAACAGAGAAGGCACTCTGTCATAATATAACACAGAGGATTCTGACAGACACAATAGGTTGGCTCTGATGAGAAGCCACATCTGCTGTGTGACCTCATAGATGATCGAACTAATATAGTCAGAGCTGGAGCGCACTTGGCTGCACATACATAAAGCAGAAACAAGTGTTCTGTCTTTGTTTGGCTCGACTTCTTAAAGACCGTGTGTTTCTTTAAAAAAGCTCTTTGGATTCGTCCCCTTGGATGAGTCTAGAAGTTTCCATCTGTCCCCAAACACACCTCTATATAATGCAGTCAGTTTGGTTCCAGGTGGAGGGAACAAAAGGGTCTACCTGGTGGTGAAGTCATTGTTTTCTGTCTGTCAGACAGTCAGGAAGGGTCAAGAAGTCCACAAGACTGCTTTCCCTTTCAGGAGCCAACCTTTTTTTACGAGTTTCACATACAGCCATTTTGGTTTTTTATTATTGTTAATTTCAATTCAATATGGCTGCTGCTGCCAGTCTGACTGTAACTGCACATACACCAACCCAGAGTGTGATGAGATTTCAAGAGAAGTGACCCAGCAGAGGTGCCAGTTGGAACGAGCGTCCAGAGGCAGTCTTTTAAAGTCCATCATCAGGCTCCATGATCACCTCATATGAGTCTGTGCTCGTGTGACAAGGCTGAATTTGTTACACATGATTAATGAGCTCTGAGTTTGGGTTTGAGAGTGGTGCAAGCTCAGCAGTGAGCCTCTCTCCATCTTTAGATATCTGCCCACGTTTCTCAGACTTCATGTGCCAACCATCTGCTAAAGTACAATGGGCACCAGTCCCACAGGCTATCCGATTGTCATAACTGGGAGGAAGATGGTTGAAAATGGTTGAAACTTTTGGGGGACAAGTTGGGCTTGCAGTGCATACCTGTGGTTCCATGTGTCTTTAAATCTTTGTCAAGTTTGATGCATTTGATTGATGCATTTTGTGTCTGGCTTTTTCAATAGCCAGAGTATGTACTTTCCATTTAGTGGTAAATAGCATTAAAGCTGACTTTGTCTTTTTTGTGTCCTGTAGTCTTAATTTTCTACATTTATTGGTTCGTTAGATTGAATCATTTGAGCAAGTGTGGCAACTTGTTCCTAAAGTTTACGGTTAGTTGTATCAGTCACGTTCCCATTGTTGGATTAAGGGACTTGTTTTTACACTCACTTCTGAGCCTTTTACGACAGTTGTGTCCAGTCCAACTGTTTAGGTCCAGTCCAACTATAACTACTCAGCCTTTGTGTCTGCGGCCAAAGCACACCTGTGAAGATATCCACAAACAACCTCACTCCCGCTCGTGTTATATTGCTTGAGTAGCTTAATATAGGCTAATTCACTGAATAATATCTAAAACAAACAAAACAAAAAAAACACATAGGTTGTGATCGTGAGCCTGACCTGACAGAAACCTGAGAAAAGGAGTTGGAAATCTTGTCCAATATTTGTATGAGTTCCTTTTCCAAACTTCACTGTCTATGATACATAACCAGAGAGTTAGCTCCTTGGATTTTTTTGTTGTTGTTGCTGAGACAGAGAGACACAAAGGAGAGTTGCATGGCCACATGAGAGACAACTAGATACAGAGATGAAAGTAAGTCAGTAAATCTCAGTGTGTGGTTCACTACAAAAAAATGAGGTTCCCTGTCTGTTTTAGCAAGTTTGTAAGCATTTGACACATTTTTGACAAACTTGACTATCTTTGCACAAGGGACTCTGTTATCTTCCCTGTGTCTGTCCATGCTGAGAAAATGTGGGTGGTCTTTGCAGTGAAAACACCGTCTGAATCGCATCTTCATAGCTCTCGCTTGACTGCCTGCTTACAGTGAAAGTCATCTCAGTAGACAGCCTGAGCCTCATCTGTCTGTGCCCCTTTATAGATAACATAAACAAATACAACTGTTTTCTCTATTTCCAACATACCATTTACTAAACCAGCTCTTCAGTAGATAGATCATTATTGTGGAGAAGACAGAGCAACTAATGTGATGGATCTGCATAGCTCTTTTTTTACATTCACACACACACACACACACACACACACACACACACACACACACACACAAACACATTCACCGTGTGAAATAACCCTTTACCCCTGAATCACCTTTCAGTTTCCTGCACACATTTTTTTTATTAACACTGACAAGGCTCTCATGTAATGTTTCCTCAGTTGATATGTGGCTCTGCATTACCCTGGTCATTTTAGTTACTGTGTGTTTCCATTCCCACACTTCATATCAAGACTATGAGTGATTTTGCCAAGCTAGCAATGCTCTTCCAAACAGGCTGTGGCATTGGTAATTTGAGAGAGGTTGCAGAAGGGTTTCCACTGGAACCAAGAGGCTCTGTGTGTGTGTGTTGATGGATGTAGCCGACCATGATAAGTTCAATTCAACAAATGACCCACTTTGGTATGGCAATGCAATATTTGTCTGCCGCCATGGAACTACATTAGCACAAACACACACATAAACACACACACACACTCCAAATCTATACCTCATTCTTGAACGGTGAACATTCCATCAATAAACAAAAAGAAATAATATTATTAAATATGGTATTGTGGTTTACTAAGGGTAAACAAATCTACATTTACAAGAAAACGGGCGTAGGGAGAAGGGTTGACGGATGCACCCTGTTGGTTAAACCATTAAAAAAATAAAAAAGCATGGGCAAATGATGGAGCTTACACATCAAACAGTTCATGAGGAGACTGGAGAGGGTTTTTGAATAGCCTGTGTTTATCAGCTTCCTCAGTGAACTCCCTCATTCGGCACTCATTTCCCCACTACCTTCTCCACCGTGTAGGTGACTTGTGGCATCATGGGTGCAAAACTCTCTAAGACTGAGATTGAGACAGCCAAAGCTGATTTTCTCAATCATTTGCTATCAGACTACCTCGGCGTGGGCATTGATGACTCACCCCTGAGGTACTCCTGGACAGATTCTACAGTTTGCCTGGTGGGGGACTTGTACCTCCTCAAAAGCAAGCTGCCAACTGATCTCCCAGCCTACATCAAGAAGTCGACCACGGCCCTTAAGGGCTTTACCCCCCTGTCCAACGCAGTGGGTTTGGGCGCATTCGTCATTGCCATGGTCCTGCAGTTGGTGTTCAATGACTTAAAGGGCTCTGGCAGTGGCATGACCAACCCTGCGTAACGCTGCGTAATGTCTTTGCAAAGGAAAAAGCCTCAACAGTCCGCAACCTGATGGATGAGTACATGAAACAATACATGATGCACCTGCGTGACGACAGCTGGCTGCTGGTGGACTCGATGCGGCTGGAGACGCAGCTGAGCTTGCAGCTCACCACACTGCGCAATTCCATGCTTATAGACAGACAGATAAGCTCATGTGCCGTCAAATTCTGGGTCAACGGAGCAGCTTTCCATGCACAGGCGCTCCTCCACATTGCTCGACTGAGGAAGAGGACTGAGGCAGGGACTCAGGGCTTCGAGAGTGCCAAGAGAGCTGCGAGTAGTGCTCTGGACACCTCCCAAAGAGACATGACACACTGATACTGACACACTGATACTACAGAAATCCAAAGAGTACAAGAGGTCATCGTTTTGGTTGGGAGTTACCTCCTATTACTGTGTACCACCAACTATGTGTCCAGGGTCATGTGATTTCAGAGAGAAAAAAATATGAATGCATTCCATAGAAAATGCACACATATGTCACATATCAGCAAATTAGCATCCGGACTATATTTTCACGAATCTCAAGCAATTAAGAGAATTAACATACTACTTTCATAACATACTGTCTTCAGAACAACCTTGAGCCTCTGGGTAACCTACAAGCCTTCCATATAATCTGACATGAGTTACACATGTCTGTCTCTTACTAGGAGCTGATTTGATGACACCTTAAAATGCAGCCTTAGATTCAGCTAAGACCAACATACAGAATGAAATCATGTCATGTTGGAATGAAATCATGTCATGTTGGAATGAAATCATGTCATGTTGGAATGCACAAGATGTATTGCCTATCACTGTGTGACATTTACAGGACACTGTTATATACATATAAAATCATATTACTAATCAACCATATATTTGGAATATAAGTGGAATATCATATCTTATCTTGACAAAAATACAATAAATAATTATAATTTTCTGCAAACATACTGAGCTTCACGATTTTGTTTTTTTTTAAGTGACTTTTTTTCTTTAAATAATACTAGCACAATGCAGTGTGATTGTTACTGAAGAGACCTAGCCACACTGTAGGCTACTCATATTAGCTTGTTGCATGATGGGTTCTACTTTGAGACTACAAAACCCAATATGCCAAGTGAAAACAGCCACCGATGCTTCTTTAGGCTCACTTACTGACATGGCTCAGGACACAGCTGAGTTGTTATTCACACTCTCCATACAACTAGATAAATATGATGGATGATGGCGAGTAGAAATGGTGTGATTTGTATTTTGTTGAATGTTGTTGGAACAAATGTGAGCAGGGGAATCCACAGACAACACCATCTTGACAAAGAGGCATTGTGTGTGTAATCTTACCTGCGTCTTGTGAGACGAACCTTGTGTGTTACTCACTAACTGACAGTTTGTGTGTTCTGCCCTCTGTGTTCTGTCTCTGTGTGACTCAGCGCAGTGCTCTCATACACCAGCGATCAGAGACGCAAGGACCACCTTAGCATTCCTCCAAACACACTGTGATTAAAACAAAACCTTGCTGGACCCCAGCATGGATATGTTTACCCAAGGCCCTGGACTGTGCGAGTGACCTGTTACGGTTTGTTTCAAGAGTCATTCGTTTCAATAAAGCATAGAGACAGTCTGTGGTCCAAATGTCACGCTGCCTTTGGCCAGTGGTAACGTGATCTGGTATTGGGCTTTTCAGCCGCAGCGAATAATGAGGGCTCTGACACACATAGCTTCCCTAGTCCACCAATGACCAAAAATGCAAGAGAAGGAAGGGAGGATGTTTGTTTTTTTCCTCCCAAACCACTCTTTTCCTCAGTCCTCCTCTCTCATTTACACTGAACCCATGTGAATTTCTTCAGAAACTGAACAGTTTCATTATTTTTAACAATGTGCTTTAACAGTGCTGCAGCTTGAACGGTGATCTCTTTTTTGCAGTTCCTGCTGTTTTGCATCTCTGCAAACACAGTCATATTGCATTTAATAAAACCCTGTTCAGAGAGACCTTCTATCACATACACAAAACTAGAAAAGCACTTGGAGAGCGCTGACCTCCGCCAAGGCAATACAGGCTCACTGAAATAATGCAAATTCCACATGGTGTTCCAGATTACCACCAAAATTTAATCATCTGTTCCTTGTTGTTATGCTCACGTTCAACCGAAATATTCAACCAAATCCATTTAGCACTTTTCAAGTTATTTTGTACACAGACAGACAGACGGGCAAACGGACAAACGGCAACCTCCTTCGCAGAGATAATAAAGCTCTGTAATGAAAAGTGAAGTGCTCTCATTCTCAGTGGTGAAAACTGATTTATATTTGCTGTGACTGTTGCAGTTGACGGTATAACTGCCAATTGCCTGAATTCGCTTCTTGGTAATTCTTGAAGAGTTTATTTCAGGAAGTTATATAAGGATTTTATAACAGATGAATAAATAATGAGCCTCATCTTTAAAAGGCAGTGCATGTGTTAAAGAAGGCTGGCAATGTTGTAAAGATGGCATTTCACCTTTTAAACGACTCCACATTGACACAGAGAAAAAGTTGGTAGAAATTTAAGTAAAAATAACCCACAACATTGGAAAACACATCTCGGTATAACTGGCATGGTGCTTTGAATAGGTTCAGTGATATTGCCGTCACTGGATTTGGAAGGATCCCTTTTGGTTAACCACAATCTCAAGGTTCTTCTCAAGATTTGAAATGTACTCTTGGTAGACTGACAACTGCAAAAAGCTTTTTCTTTTATTTTTCAACACACATACTGTAATATCAGAGGAAAAGAGGATAGGGCAACTCACTGGAAAAGTTTTACAAGAAAATAAAACTACTGTTTTATCCATGAAATGATTACTTTTTGGAATTATTATTCTGATGAGGTCATTTATTTCTGAGCTTTGGACTCAGCACATCATTTTACTGCAAAATTATACACAAAATAAGAAAATGGTTACAAGGACACATATGCACATATGCACATATGTGTACAAATCTTTTTAATCTTATTTGTTTAAAGCCACTGTACCTCCCAATCTCTGACAACATTCAGAACACACACTACCAGACACTGAAAACACCTTTGTGTATGTACTCCTGCAGCACTAGCTATTTGTATTCCAATGTACACAACTACTGTAGCTGTACAGGAAACATTTTTTTTCTAAACGAAAGTCTGAATTCTTGTGCCACTTATAAGCCTCTATTATCTTCTTCATGTCTCTGTTGTAGAAGTCTACAGCACTAACTGCCACTTTCAGAGTCTCAAGACCCCTGCGTGGCCTCCCTTCTGAATCGGGCTATGTGTGTGCGTCTGTCCACAAGGACAGAGTTACGCAAAATCAAGAGCTGCAAACTCAGCTGAGCCTCCAGCCCCTCTCGAGATGATGTGACATTATAACAATGGCTGGCAATTTATTATCCTGCTTATTAGGCCTATATGGTTAAAAATATGAATCTATCCTGCTCTGTCGTCAATTAACCATGTGACAGCAAACCAATTCAGCAACACAGACAAAACATAGACCAGGCACTGACATTGATTCAGAACACTGATTCATTCACTGACTCTGATACAGACAGACAGACACACACACACACCAAAACCCCCAGCCTCATTAGCGTGGGCTGTGTGTGTGCACCCTCCCTCCAAAAGCTGGTGTGTTTGCAAATGGGTGGCCCCAGCACTGACCCCTGCGTCCGTTTGTCTTCCTGTCGCTCTGATTGAAAGGCTGCAGGAGTGCAGGAGCCCCCGGCTTCCTGGCTCACCTCACCGCTGTTTCACGCCGCGGCTTTGATTTGATTGGACGTCTGGTTTCAATCACACTTGTTTAAACTATATGAATTGTACCCCTTCAGTCACCCCACAATAGCAGTGCCAACCACACACACACACACACACACACATGCATACACACATACACACACACACACACACACACACCCCACCAAAACTCCCGAAAATCCAAGTAATCAAGGAGCCTTGACAAATAAATGAGAACCCTCATTCATTCAGTAGTTTTCTCTCCCCCATTTTCTGTCTCTTTCTTTCTCTCTCTCTCACCTCTCTATTTTTCTTTCTTTCCTCTGAGAGTCAGATTGGACACAGATGAGCTGCATTTCCCCGAAGTGACTGCTGACTTTTATACACAAAATCCTATCTCTGCTTATGCACAAAATCTTTTTTTTTATTCATTGCCCAAGTTTTTTTGTGTGTGTGTGTGTGTTCCGTGTGGAGAGGACAGATCTGTGAATAAGTCGAGAAGGCAGAATGCCAGAGCAGAAATGCTGAAACAGGGAGCGAGTTCGAGCGTCAGCGAGCGACCACAGTTGGAGGCGCGAGCCTCTGCCATTTGTTTGATGGAAGCCATCTGGCCCCAGAGAGCAACTCTTGAGCTTCTCTGAAACGATCCCTGCAATTGGTTAGTCCTTCTCAGCCTGGGCCTGCAGCCTGAGCCCCTCAACAGCACCCATGGATCACTGAAGACAGCGGCCAATTGCCTCAATCTGAAACATATCGTCCTTTACCCCCCATCCCCCCTTCACACACACACACACACACACACACACACACACACACTAATATACTACACTGCCACACACCACACGCTTCCAGAGCAGGCCAGGCTCCTGAGCTTGAACAGGGTTTCCAGAGCCACTCCACCATCTCCCTCTCCTTCCCCCCACACCTCAACAACCCCCTCTCCACCAACAGATCTCTTTTGCGCAAGGCTGACAAGGAAAATCTGCCAAAACTGTGTTCAAAGACTGCAAAAATGTACCTCTGTTTCTGATTTCCAGGCCAATCTATACATCTCACTACAGAAAAAGAAAAGGCAAGTGTATGTGTGTGTATTTCAGTGTGTGTGTGTGTGTGTGTGCTGTACAGCGAACTTTAGTGAGTGAGCACAATTGAGTAAGAGAATGCTTAAATTAATTAAAGAGTGATGATGTCAGTCAAACTTGTTTTTCTGATCTGTACTAGCCTAGCTGGAGGACAGCAGTGTCAGATTGAGAGAGAGAGGGAGAGAAAAAAAAGGTTGAGAGAGAGAGATAGATTGAGAGAAAGGGGGAGTGTGAGGAGTTTGACAACTTGGCAAAGAAACCGTAACAGTAATCCCCCGTGGGTTTGATTCCATGCCACAGGTACGCTTGAGAAGAGGAGGCCATTTGATCAGTTCTGCTTGCTTCCATACGGCGAAAGGGGAAGAACAAAACACAGAGGCGGTTCCCATTTCTCCCGGCCGCCGCCACAGGCATGTTTTCCATTATGTGATGCATGGGGCTTGGCACCAGGCATGACTGTGGAGCGTTCGCCAGGCTCATGTAGGCTTTGGCTCCTGATCATCACCTTCTCTGCTTTGCTCCCTGAAGTACACTCCCCCCCCCCCTCCCCCCCCACACACACACACACACACACACACACACACACACACACACACACATCCCCCACCTCCCAACAGCCTAGCCCTAGTCCTTCAGAGATAAGAGCAAGCTTAGTGGAGACTGGAAGTGTTTGAATGCCTAAAAGGCCAGAAGGTTCTTCAGTCCTCAGTCAGCATCACTCAAGGGGTGTCAGCAGTGTTTGAGCACCTTCACTCTTCAGTTTGCCCTTAGTCTCCTCCGTTATGCCATCAGTTTATGTCAGTATAGATTTTAGTATACTCAACATACTAAAATATACTACATATAGATTTCAAAATTTGCAACATACTCAAATAGACTACATATTGTTTTCGATATACATTCTCATTTATTTTCTTCAATTATGGGTTTTGTTCATTTGTGTTGTTTTGTGTTGTGTGGACCAGGCTGGTCAAACAGCAGTAGCACAGCCACCAACAGCCACAAGCCACTGCAGTGCTATTGAAGATACTGCTGCTAATCCCTTTGGTCAGGGAGAACATTGTGTTTGTTGGCTAAAGATTAAGACCAATGATGATGGCTAGGGCCACGAGGGCTGAGTGTTGACCAACTGACTGACTGACATTGGCTGAGTGTGTGAGTGACAGACGGAGCATCCTATGGATCTTGAAGCGGGTCTGCGCGAAAGTAACCTACTTGAACAGGCGTAAATCACAAAATATGTACTTTGGCTCCGGTGAAGATGCTGTGTGTCCAAACATGGTCCTTTTTTTAATTATTTGTGCACCACCAAAATAATCACCAAGCATATTAACTAGCCAGGAATCTTTCTCGAGGCCCAGTCACAACCAGCTTCCCACTGTGCTTTATCCACTAAATGCAGTATATGAGCTGCATTGTATGTGTTACCAATATTACGCTTCTCTTTATCATTCTGACACTAGGATGTGCATTCGATCCAATGAACAGGTGTGCTCAACTCAAAGACAAAATACTTCTGTTGGAGTTAACAAGTGAAAGTGAAAGTGAAAGTGAAAAACACAGCCTCTCTGTTATTCTATCTCTAGTCCTACATCTATTGGGCCATATCTCCAAACACGGACGCAACAACTCTGTTGTTCTGTTGTTTCTTTCCACTTCCTCCATAGATCCAAAGGCACCAGTAAAATAGCACATTCCCACAGCCAAGTGTTTCAGTGTAGACCACACTGATTCAGTCCACAGGTGAGATCAGTTTTATGAAAACAGCAGGGCAAAATGTTTATAACATTGTAAAAGCATATTAAACACAATAACGTAATTATCAAACATGGTCTGTTTACTGGGGACAAATTTTGATTGCAGTGGTAGATTCATTAACCTCATCTTGTGAACCCTAGTATACGTGCCAATGTTAGGCTGCCTAGCAACTCTTAACACAATGTGTGGATGTAGCACTTTGAAAAAACCTAATTGGAAGCACCTGTGCCTGATAAAGTCATTGGGGCTGGAGTCTTTGAGTGGTCAATGGAAAACGTATTTTGGAAACGGCACATGGAAACCCATCCCAGTCTCTCTTTTTTTTAACAATGGCCCCCATTCTTTGCGCTAGTAAAACAATTGTTGGTGAAGAGCAGGCACACACACGCACACGCGTGCATATATACGACTACACATCTGTTCCAACATCCCCACCCCCATTGCATCCTGTTCCAGAACTTCAAACATTTCCCTCTCCATCTTGCTCTGATCTGTGAGGTGGACCTTCAAGTATTGGGCGAAGGAGTGGTTCCCCTTGCCTTCCTGACACCCACTACTCACCCGCCCTAACCCCACTACTCCTCCAACCCCCCCACCCCACCCTTTCTTGCTCACTCACGCCCCAGCCCACCCCTGCTAGCTCCAGTCAGAAGCCCTTCTTTTGTGTAGGGCTCATATAATGAGGATTTTACTGCCTGGACTTCAGACAGGTGGGACTGGAGAGCTCAAGGTGCTAGAATAGGCTTCAGATTTCAAAGCCAAACAACTTTGGAAGAGAGATTTGGGCCCAGTTAGTGCATATTACAACTGGACCCAGATACTGACCCTGGTTATGCTCAGGTTCCAATCCTCTAACCACTTGTGAGTTGTGTGTGTGTGTGTGTGTGTGTGTGTGTGTGTGTGTGTGTGTTCTTTTTCATTTTGAGTATTTTTTCTGAGCCAGCTGGACACTAGGGAAGTGATAAATGAGCTTTCTGTTTCAGCTGAGCTGGTGCATTCGTTCACACCTGCGCGCGTGTGCACATTGGAGAGTGTTGTCGTTGGTGTGTGACCCGCTGTCACAAGCGTGTCCGTTCACCCGTCAGTGTAATTGTTTTTGACTCTGCTGGCGTTTGACGGACAGGTCGCGGTTTTCCTCTGTGGTCCCAGGTCAGTTTGTGTCAGTGGGGCGTAAAGGTGGAAAGAGGCAAACTGCCCCAAAGGAGCATGGGAAGGCAGAGGGAGGGCAGAGAAAGTCTGTGAGAGAAAAACACCCCCTCACTTTTCTCTTTTCTTCTCTCCTCCTCTCCTCCCTTTCTCCTCTCTCTCTCTCTCTCTCTGTTTCTCTCTCATCTCTGAGGAGATAGGATGAGGTAAACCCATGACGGTTTTGCACCTGTGAAAGTTTCACTTCAGTAACTCAGCACCCACGAAAAGTTCTGTCATCTCGGTTCACATTTCATACTATTTAAAACAGACAAAATGAAAACATATTGAACGCTGATTGATAAATGTGTTCCACCCCATCTGTTATCTCATCTTCATGAAACAAGGCGTATGCGTATCAATGGACATTACCAGACAACCCACAGACAAATGGATAGGAATTCAAAGTAAAAGTAAACTCAAGTTCACTGGTATTTAGGCAACACTTTCATCTAAAGTGACATGGACTCGCAATGTGGGATTTGGGTCGAGCAAATGTCATTACCATGACGCCATTGGGTCGACCGAATGTCATTACCAGTGAATGTTGGGGACATTCACACTGTTCATCTGCCACACAGGTTTAAATTTAAAGAGATGCACAGCTGATATTTCCGATATTTTTGACCTCATAAAAAAGCAAAAAGAAATGCATTAAATGTAAAAGTATGAGACAGCTGTTAATTGCAAACAAGCTTGTCCATGACAACCAGTTTACAGCAACCTGCCAAATAAATGAGTGTATTTGTAATTATTTATAATGTCAAGACCAAGTTGTCAGCGCTTCTGTGGTTAGCAAATTATCTGTGGTAGTAAATCATGAGTGTTTACTGTTCTGAGGCTAATCATGCATCACCAAAAGGGCTGAGTTTGTGACTTAACAGAGACAGTTTAGAGTATTTGCCTACTCCCAGTGGTCACTCCGTATGCCAGGCATGTGATTGTTGGTGAGTGTTCCTCTATGCAGGCCTGTTCGAGGTTATAAAGATGATTTAAAAACAAACGAACATCTAGTGATGACCGTTGGGGTTTTGAAATGTTAACACCTAAAAGTGAAAAAGGCGGTTAGCTGAGTGGGGACCAGTGGAGTGAGATTTACTGGCAGAGAGGAAAGCCAGTGTTCTGTTCATGTGGAAATGGCACTCTGTAAAAAACACAAAGTCGTCATACAGACTCACACACACACACGCATACACACACACACACACATACACACACACACACACAAAAACACACACATACCAACACACTCACACATACATACACACACAGACACACATACGCGCAAACGCACACAGACACACACACACACACACACACGCACACAAACACACACAGACACACATCCACACATTCAAGTACTTTGCCTCTGCTTGGGCATAACTGTGAATAGGATTTTGTATTTGTAAAAGGTCACAGTGTTCCGCCACTTTAAGTTTTTTTTTTTTCCTTCCTCCTCCTTGTTGGCCCATAAAGGCCCATAAAGCCGAGGGCCTCGTCAAGGAGAGCCTATGCCTCTGCTCCTCCATCTGTGGCTGTGTGGAGGGGAAGGGGACGAGGGGGGGTTAGGGGTTCCATAAAGCAAAGACTGATTCATTTCATCTGGGCCGAGAAAGAATCCCTCCTCCAGCTTCCATTCTTCCGCGCCGAGTCTCTGGAAAATCCTGAGACTGTAAATTTTTAGACTCAAAAGTACCCGCCACCGTCATTCCCCCCAAATGCAGAGGCTAAATGATTGATGCCGTGGGTAGGTTGGATTTCTGGGGAATATGACTTACAGTTTTTGCCTGGTGCTTGAACACGTATTGCAGAACTTGGCTCATTGCGTCAAAACTCTACACACAAGCAAATAGGACAAAACTATGGGAAGTAAAGCATGAACATGTATGCCAAACTGAAACTCTGCTATCAAAACCTAACAATCCTTTGTCAGTCTGATGAGAAAATGATACCCACTTGCATCATATGAATACATTTTCAGGTCAGCAGCAACACACTAGTCTACTTGATATAAAACACTACAGTCTTTCCTTTTCACCGTTTTTACTCAGTTCCACAGAGAGCACGTTGTCACAACCAACAAATGAAATACTCAGTACTGTACATTACAGTAGTGTACTTTACGGTACAGTAAATTCAGTGAAAGCCATAATAAAACAAACCGTACACTACTGTAAACACACAAGAAAAAAGGCTTATAGATCCTGCTGTTATCAGAAAGAAGGTCCTTGCTTGGTCCTTACAGTATCTGAGGCCTTTTTGTAGCTGGCTGTTTGGTGCTCAATTGTAAGTAAGTATTTTCAGGTGTGTGTCTTAGTATTTTCAGGTGTGTGTCTTAGTATTTTCAGTTCACCAATGCGTTTAGTATTTTGAACAGATGTGTTTTCCCAATGGTACCCTGAGATTTCATGTTTGAATGAAGTGGCTTATGTATGAAATAGTGTGTGAACTAGTGTGTTGAACTAAAGTGCAAAGCAGAGCTTTTGTTTAAGGTATGGTTACACTTTGTTTAAGGTATAGTAACAGCAACCTCAAGCTATGTTACTTTGGTTTGTGTCTATAGTAATAGACACAATTGGTAAAAAACTGTAATAGGACTTAATACTCTTTGCAGACCTTCCAAATCCTTCTGCAGCTCCACTTCATAACTGGTTTGGAAATCTAAACTTTGTTCGTCAGTCAGGATCACAATGAAAGGGTTTTAATTTTTATGCAGGGATAGTGTTTGTGTGTGTGTGTGTGTGTGTATGTGTGAGTGTGTGTACATGTGTGTGTACATATGTGTGTGTGTCCATGGTGTCCGGCATGGCGTTTGTGCCGAGTCAGGTAATGTAAGTGCTTACCCATCACACTCATTGCAACAGTTCCAAAAATGTTTCAGAGAGGGTTCTGGATAATGTGCCCACTGTAGGGTTCTGAAAGCAGCTGATAAAAGGGCATTATCATGTGGCAGGATCTACAAACAAAGGTGGCGTGGCTACGACCTCAACAACACCTGACGGGAGAAGAGCACCTGACTGGGGAAGAATTCTAGCCTGTAAATTTCACTGCCTTCAACAAACATCTTCCATATTTGGAAAAGACAGTGCTGTGTGTGAGCTGTTGCTTCAATTCAATTCAATTCAGTTTTATTTATACAGTGCCTTTTACAATAGTATTGTCTCATGGCGCTTCACAGAAGGAGCGCCCAAGAGCAACAGGGGCAAGGAAAAACTCCCTTATGTTCAGTTAATCTAGGAAGAAACCTGTTGCTTCTTTGGTTATTGTCAATCATATGACTGATTCATGTCTCAGCAACATTTCTATTGTTACATTTGTGCCCTTAGTGCATATGGGGGTGGTGGTGGTTAAGGAACCTGGATAGCGTGCAAGTAGCCTGAAAACTTGCACGCAGCTGCCACCGTTGTGCCCCTGAGCAAGGCACTTAACCCTAAGTTGCTCTAGGAGAGACTGGCCCTGAACAATTGATAGTATACAAAATGTAAATCGCTTTGGAGAAAAGCATCTGCTAAATGCGTGAATGTAAATATCTGTTTTGAATTGTGGACACAAATAAAGAAGTAAGATGTGTGTGTGTTTGTTTGCGGGTGTGTGTACGTATGTGTGTGTGTGTGTGTGTGTGTGTGTGTGTGTGTGTGTGTGTGTGTGTGTGTGTGTATACATGTGTGTGTACTCCTCCCATGCAGTAGTGAATGCTGATGATGTTCAGTGAGCTCAGAGGGGGACCTTTATTTACAGAGGTTCACACTCAGAGACTCTGGGAACGCCATGCAGAAGCAGCCATCAGCGGAGACTGAATGCATAAGGGTAACCAAGGACTTCCGTGAGACTCTCAGCACACACACACACACACACACACACATATACACACAGACAGAGAAGAGGCCTCCGTGTTGACACATCACACGCCATTCACCCCCCCCCCCCCCCGTCTCACCCCACGGTCCTGATGCATGTCAAAACCTGCTGTTCTATTTGGCATGACAACGACCAATAAAAGGCAATGGTGGAGGGACAAAAGGAGGGGGGGCTGCTGCTTCTTAAGGCAATCACAGAACTTCATTTGCTCCTTTATTTGAGGAACAGAAGAAAACTCGGAGCGTTTCCAGACATGTCCTGAGGCCAGACAGAAATTGGGGTGGGGGGGGTGGGTTTAGGTGGGTATTAGGGGGTAGGACAGGGTTATGAAGACACAGATATTTGGATAGGGCATTTAGTTGGGAGGGGGGAATTTGTTAGGGGGCAATAAAGTCACTCTAAAAATAGCCTCATGCTACCACTCCACACATATCTGTCCGGTCTTGTTTGGTGGAGGGGACCCCTCCCGATCAGAACAGCTAAACACAGGAGATGCTTCGGGCAGGTTAACAGCATCAATCTATAATTTCCCCCCACATACACACAAGCTCACACAAGCCCCTAGCCCCCTAAACACCCTCCACTCTCAGCCCATTCCTGATAGGTCAGAGGTCGGCAGCAGGGTTCAGTGGTTCAGAAGACAACAGGCCCCTGGAGCAGTTTAGAGAGTGGGCAGTTTAGGCAGCCAGGACTGAGCCTGAGATTAGGGCTTTTGTGTCGGGTCCTACGGGGGTTGAAGTATTGGGTCCTGCTTTAGTGTGAGTGCCAGCACAACACAGCCACGCTCCCTGAGCCCTCGTAGAACACCCACACAAAGCAACACTCCCACACACATGCATGCAAACACACACACACATGTGCACACACACACATGCACATGTGCACGCATACTCATCGTACACTCACACGATACCCACACAGAACAACTCCCTCCCAACACACACACACACATATACACACACACGTGCACACACACTCACCATACACTCACAACACCCACACAGAGCAACATTCCCCCCAACACACCTACACAAGAACACACTCATCACACACTCACACAACACTCACACAGAGCAACCCTCACCCCCACCCCAAATACACACACACACACTCCGACCCACACACACGCACACACACATTCACACTCATCACACATCACATATCACACATCAAACTCACACAACACCCACACAGAACAACAACAACCCAGGCACGGAACACTCAGCCAGGACTGTTTGCTACACAGAGTCACAGTAGAGTCACAGAACACCCACACACAGAGTCCAGTCACAGAACACCCACACACAGAGTCCAGTCACAGAGCTTACCCACACAGAGGCAGGACACACAGTAGGGGACTTATGAAAGACTTTCATCTGGAAAATCATATCAGTCAAATAACCCAAGCATGCCTCATCGAAGACTCACGACCGCTCACTACCTGCCTCCCCGATTCCAGGGGAATGTTCTCAGGCAAGATGATGAGACAATTTGAACAGCGACATTTAAAAAAAAAGGCAATATTAATTCTGTTTGCCACCTTGCTTTTTGTAATTAAAAGAAAAAAAATACTGTACGTGTGGGGCCTGGAGCTTTTATCCATATTCAAAGTTGTGATGGAGTTTGTGAAGGCAAAGACATTTGCACAATGATTGCTGTCATTACTCAGTTCAGCTGTGATGACATGAGGATAAATTAGTTAAATGTCATCAAAAGTCATCAGTTGTTAATGTGCTGGCAGGATTGGCAGGACTGGCAGCTGATTCACATCTCCCATCCTCATTCACAGTCTATCAGTTCCTCTGTTGGCTAAGAGAGAAAGTGGGAGTATATTTAATCCTTCTTGAAATTCAATTTCGATTTGGATATTTTGTAATAATAACATTTTATGTAGTAGAAAAGCACTCAGAGAGAGCAGACCTCTGCCAAGGCAATATAGGGTTACTGACCCAATACAAATTCCAGATGGTGTTCCTGATTGCCACCAAAATTTAATCATCTGTTCCTTGCCCTAATACTCATGCTGTCTGAAAATTTCATCCACATCCGAGTAGTGCTTTTCAATTTATTATGCACACAGACAAACAAACAGACAGACAGACAAACTCTGACGAAAACATAACCACCTTGGTGGAGGTAATTACATTTTATATGTTTATAAACTTACTTATAACAATTTATATATTATAACATTTTACAGGACAAGTATAATACACCAGTGACAATGAGCACCAGTACACAGTATATAGTTGGCAGTACAAAACAACTCAATAGACAACCATAACAGCAAACAGTGAAAGAGAATCAATGCAAGTATACTTATGTAAGAGCAGTACACATAAGTATACTGAAGCATACCCAATACTCAAGTTACTGTACAACACAACCGTGTTGTAACCGAGTGTACATTTGAGTGCTTGCAAATGATCACAGCGTTATTGTGTTATTGAGTGTGTATTGAGTGTTTGTGAGTTATTAGTGAGTGTCATTAAGTCATAAGTGTGAGGGGCTGAGGGGGGGGCGGGGTTAAGCCTGACAGTAACCCTCTCTTGGCCTGGCTGTGTTATCTCTTGTCTAAACATGACACTACTCTGCTCAAGGAGCCACCCCAGGGTGTTGTTGTCTTTTTTACACGCACGCACGCACGCACACACACACACACACACACACACACACACACACACACACACACACACACACACAGAGCAATTGTTCCTGAGGCCCTAGTTGACCTAAGCTCACTTGTTTAACAGGTCCCCCCCCTTTTTTCCACACACACACACACACACACACACACACATTTCTTCCCTCATGACAGCTTTGACTCTCCCTGTGCCTTTGGCAATGGAGTATATTGCATGCAGCTCTCCTGCTTTGTTGAAGCCTACAGATGTATGTACCCCCTGAGCCCTGCTGGCCTGAGCCACTGCTCCAGTCCCCATTCTATAGATCAGACAGTGCTTCTTCAGGATCCCAAAATCCCCCATTGGTGACGTGATCAGTCCAAGATGTTCCTGTTGGCGATAAGCTCTGCCAGTTGGCAATATATTGACTTTCAAAATATAAACAGAAAGATATTCAGAGTCTAATACATTACATCACTCTTCTCTGTCTTGCTCCATTTCTTGTTCTCTCTCTGTCTGACTCAGTTCTCTCTCTTTCTGTCTGTCTCTCACACACACTCTCACACACACACACACACACACACACACACACACACACAGTTTTTATCTTGTATCTTCTTCAACCCTTATCACCCACACAGGCGTTCTGGTGCTCTGCTCTCCCCTATCCCAGAACTGTTTCTGGACACATTGCTTTGGGTCATGCAGGTATGTTGTTGAGGCAGATATGTTGTACAGTTAGTTTATGCACTAGCGTGCATGTGGAGAGGAACACTGTGTGTGTGTGTGTGTATGTGTGTCTCTCTCTCTAATCTGTGTGTGTGTGTGTGTGTGTGTGTGTGTGTGTGTGTTTGTTTCCTGCAGGTTATGAATTCAAGGCATGTCTTATGAAAATAATAACACAAGGAATGTTATTCTTATTGACTTCTTATATCATAATAAGAAAAAGGCTTCTGTCTTCATTTAGGTCTCTGTTCTCCAGTTCTTCCTCTCTTCTCCAGTTCTTCCTCTCTTCTCCAGTTCTTCTTCTCTTCTCTCCTCTATTTTTCTCTAGAAATCCCACTGCAGACTTAGTATCTTAGTACTGGAAGTGAACACAGAACCATTTTTGCACATGGTTGGCTTTGCTGTGGGGACACCACCACGAATATGAATCACATTTTCTGATGAGCTTGCTATCTGTGAGTGGTTGACTTTTATTTGAGTGTCCGACTGCGAACGGCAATTGCAACACAGCTGGACGGGATCCAGGGTGGTCTCACCAAGAGCCACACAGAGGTTTAAGGGCCAGCCTGAGGGATCTGGGAATGATTAGAGTTTGTCTGTAACTCAACCAATGGCAATTAAAAGTAATTGAATTAAATGTCACTTTTGTCTCACATACAAAAACAGCTCTCCAGCTGCGTGTGCAATCCTGTGTGATCACCCTGACCCTGCCGGACGGGCCTTTAACCTCAACAGTTTGGTAACAGATCATAAAATCCAATGACAACTTTTATCATCGAAAACAGATTTTCTTCAAGAATACTTAGTTAAGCTATTTTAGATTGAACTATTACATTTTCCCTTTCATCAGTGAGCGCAATCATGAACACATTTGTATACATTTTATACAGCCGATGAAAACTCTCTATTTCGCACACTGGGCTCTCTCATTGTACTACCCTAACTTGTTGCAAAGTTGGTAAAATGTTGCAAATATGAGAAACGTCTCCATTTCACAACTTGAAGGAAAAATCATTTATCTCATTAGGCTCTCCATGACTGCAGTAATGAGGAACGAATCTCAAGGCTTCTTGGAACTAATGGCTTCCATCTTGCTGATTGTCACTGACAATTTAATACAAGCTCTCCTGTAGTAATTGTATCTCATCTTTTTTTTATTTGGCTTAATGGAGCAGAACACCCTGTCTTTTTCCATCCTTCTCACTCCAGCCAACATTCTTGTTACCCCCTTCTTTTTTTTCTCTACCCGCTTTTTTTGGGGGGGGCGGGGGTTCACCGTGCTTCTCTTGTTTTCTTCCCGCCTGAATCTACTCCACATGTGTACAGGTATGGCCGCTGAGTTTGGGATGAGGCGGGTGGAGGTTGAAGGGTTAGTGGGGGTGGGTGGAGAGTTTAGGTGGAAGGCTTGCGTGTGGAGTCCGGCTGGAGCGTGGCAGGAGGTGCCATATATCTGCCAGAGCTGCGGTGGAAGAGGTCAGGCGAGAGGGGGGTTGGAGACGGAGTCAGCCCCTGGATGGGGGGTCAGGAGGTGTGTGTGTGGGGGCGGTTGGTGGTTGGTGGGTTGGAGGTTCGGCAGAGCGATCACTGGATCGTCAACTCTACCCATCATTCCTTCCTTTAGCCACCCCCTCCGACCTTCCTAATGGCCTACCATTGCTTTTATTAATGCCAGATTTTTCTCATAAATTAAATTACACTCTCTTATGCTCTTTGAGTTCTCTCTCTCTCTCTCTTTCTCTCTCTTCCTCTTCCTCCCCCTCTCTACCAACCACGCCTGTCTCAGCAGTCAGTCATGCAGTCCTATTCTCCTTAAATGGGAAACACATTTTATGAACGAGGGGTTGGACATTGTATGGGTCTCGTTTAATTTGTTTGTTTATTCTAGAGCTTTGCTGCATACAGCGTTTGCCCCTCGGCTCCCCCATGCCTCAAACACCAATTTACACACCCCCTATTACTGAACTTGTGCATACTGCACTTCTGGCACACAGACACACACACACACACACACACACACACACACACACACACACACACACACGCGTACACTGTATGTGTGCACACATACAGACACACACAGAGAGCTTGTTTAGTTTCATTTTCTTAACAATGCATTGAATCCTCTACCACAAACTGATTGATTGATCATCTAATTGCTTGTGCATATTGCATTTCTGACAGACACACACGCCATCACACCAGTAGGGCAGTACTAGACTCTATTACTCAGGGCCTCACACCAGTAGGGCAGTACTAGACTCTATTACTCAGGGCATCACACCAGTAGGGCAGTACTAGACTCCCCAACTGGGGTAAGAGCTAAGGGTTCAGTCCCACAACCTGTTACGGAACCTTTGAGTGACCATGTAGAGTGTATGAGTGTATGAGTGTGTGGGTTGACGACCCATGCATTGCTGGTCTGTGCTGTGGTTTGACTATGAAGGAAATCAGTGGGGTTTGTTATCCTGTCTAGTGTAAAGCTAGTTGGTCCAACTGTAGATAGGTGCAGTCTGGTGCAGTCCAGATATGCACCCACCCAGTCTACTGAGGAAAGTTGCTCTTAAAATGTCAATGACAATAAAGACGCTCTCGTCCTCACCGACGCCCACATCCTTCCTGTCTTATTATATGAGCTGATTAGAGCACTGATTAGACAAAAGATACTGTATGTTTAACAGTCAGCAAAAAGATTGGATGGCTAAATCCACAAAACATGTGCATTTCTGTTGTGTCCGTAGCACCAAAAAAATGCCATGTGTTTATACAACGGAAATAATTATATGTGATTTAAGTATTGTATTCAGCTGCAGAGGTTACATGAAAAAGTGTACAAAATGTACTAAATGATACTCATTCTGTTACATGAATAAAACTGAAATGGCCCTGGATTAGTTTCAGCCTGGGAATTTACTGGGAATTTACTGGGAACTGGTTAGGAATTGCACGTAACTGGTTTACCTGTATGAAAGGTGTGTTTGTAGATTCCAAAACGGCTCGCTGTGGTGGGTGACGGCAGTCTATCTTGAGTCCTAAATCTGGAGAAAAAATTCCAAACCATCACAAGAGGTCCTTGAGGGCACACCAGGAAACAAAATGAAATATGCTGCAATTACGTTTTTTTTATCATGGCCCAGCCATCTTTTGAGTGGATAAAATGACCATGAAAAATCCTCTCTTGTAACCACGGCCCAGTTTAGGAGCACGATAAATCAGTTTACAGAGAGCAGGAAAAAAGGTCTATAAATGGTGGATAGGCAGAAAAAAACATACCTCAGAAGCAGAAGAAACAATAGTGAGTTTGTGTGGGTTTGCCCTGCCAACTAGTTCCCTTATAATGCAAAGCATAGCATAATGCTAACCACGTTGTTTCTTAAAACAGCACATGTAAACCCTATTAGTCATACTGAATGTGTGTGTGTCTGTGTGTGTCTTAGTGTCATGAATGTGCATTAGGTGGCCTTTTGAGAGAGAGAGAGTGAAAGAGAGAGAAGGAGAGTGCTTGTGGGTGCCTCACTGGAAGGTCGTAAAGGACATTCACATAACAGGTAACCGTGTGGAAATTTAAAATTTAAAATTTCAACAGTCCTTTGTTGAAAGGCAAGCAGCTGCTCTGCCAGGTTAATAAGGCCTTATTTTAAAAGTGGAAAGCTCTGGAGCCAACCCTACCGAATTTTAACACATTGTTCTTGGCAAGACCTTTCCACAGCCCCTGGCCTGGAAAAACATGTGCTATATTCCACACACACACACACACACACACACACACATACACACACACGAAGGCACCAATACAGCAAAAATATTTACTCAACAGCAATTTTCTGAGGAATTTGGGATGCTAATTAAAAGAATGTGTGGTAGAGAGCCACAATGGCCTCTTTTCTCTCCGGCTTGGCTGCGAGCCACAGGCCAGGTCTCTTCAATCTGCCATGAAGAAGACTTGAGTCCTCTTCCTCGGGAGAGAAAATACAAATGAAAGAAAGAAAGAAAGAAAGAAAGAAAGCAGGGAGGAAGAGGAGGGCAGGCTCAAGTTACACATCATGCTTCCATACCTAATGCCAGGCCAACCCACACAACGGTCAATCCGAAGACTGGATTTATGTTGGCTTTTTAAGGCATTTGATAGTTTTGTTTGTATTCCTTATTCATAAGACTCATTTGTATTCATTTATGCTTAAGGAGTTATTGGAGATCTTGCTGGTGCTTTTGAAGTGGATAAGTATAATGTTTGAGAATTTCAGGATTTATTTGAGAATACTAATGATAGGGTCAGTAGGTCATGCATAAGTCAGAAGGTCAGATACTGTATGTAGAGCCTTTGGGAGAGAGTAAGAGAATCTGTCACACAGACCCAATCAAGTTGGAAAGTTGAAGATGTATGTAAAGATGTGCATGTGAAGAAAAGTGCACGAAATAGACAATATGTTGCATAAAAAGGAAACTGCATTAAAAATACACCTCATATTGACTCCAAGTTACTCCATCACCAAAAAAATGACATTTAAGTGTATCCTGATTATTCACCGAGACTGGGGCAATCTGGTGTTGCCGGATGGAGGATGAGGTCTTTCTAGGCCTGGATGCAAAGGCATGCACATCTCTGTCAGTGACCTTCCTGACACAGCCAATTTGACTCAGCAAAACATAACAGAAGCACCGCATCTTTTGCCCAAATATAACCATCATCATTCACCATGATGACGAAGGCTAACTACGCTCTCCAGGGCTGACACTTGCCTGTCCTCCGTGGTGAGAGGCCATGTAAATATTTGCCTGGTTTTGGTGAGCAGTGACTAAGGACCACGTTCCTCAGTTGCTAACAACACAGGACAACACAGCGCTGAGCTGATCCATTCTTGGCCGAGTGTGCCGGGCCGACCTGATGTGTCGTGAAGTGGAGGAGTCTGGCGGGAGCTCCCTGACTCATAGCGCTGGACCCACGCACACGCCTCTGGCTCTGGTCTGCTCTCATCTGGTCTAGTCTGGTTTAGATTGATTTGGTCTGCCCAGCTCCCTGTTCCCCCCTTTTTACTTCTGTCTTTACGGGGACATTGCAGACATACCTGAAGCATGAGCAAGTCCACTAAAGACCCCCCACCAACTCATAAACACACACACACAGACACACACCACACACACACACACACACACACACCACATGCAAACCCAGACTCCCTACTTCACAACTTGCAAACCTATGCCCACATAGACATATGCATGGCCCATGCACGCACTCACACACAACACACACACACACACTCACACACACATGCAGGGGAAAGGTTTGTTCTGTTGCTGTGGATACCTCCTGCTCCAGGCATATGAAGGCCTCATCTCTGAATGTATTTATAGACAGGATGGGAGACATGCACCGATGACTCAGAGGAGAGGAGGAGAGGAAAGCATGAGAGGAGAGGGAAAAACACTACTAGGTCGTGTGGTGTGAAATAAGTGGTGATCATGTGTTTATGTATTTATGTCTGAGCGTGTGTGTGTGTGTGTGTGTATGTGTGTGTGTGCGTGGGTCTGTCTGTGTGTGTTCCTCAGAGATATGGTGAGAGAGTGTGTATGTTAAAGAGACACGAGAGAGAGAGAGAGAGAGAGAGGCAGGGAGAGAAAAGGAGAGGAGCAAACAGAAGGATGTTGATTCATGCAGGAGAATCTCTCGGAGGGGACGGGAGGTCGTCAACCTCTTTGGCTCTGGGATGTGTTTGCCTCTGGAGAACAGACATTCAGCACGTTCCTCCAACGTGACAAAACACACTCCTCCATCACTGCCCTAAACATGCCTACATCCATACAAGATATGATCAGCACAGCAGAGAGTGGACTGTGCATCAACTGCGGTTCTAGTTCAGTATGTTTTGGCTTGATATGTTGTTTTTATTACATTTAACAGGGAACCGTGGAGCAGTTTTTTTCACCACAGCTTTATCAATCAAATCTAG